>AWOL01S0020887.1:66855-108333 GCA_000715115.1 Nicotiana otophora
ATATATATATATATATATATATATATATATATATATATATATATTCATTTGTTTGGTGCAAATATCATATACAAGTAAGTTTTCTGTCGCTGCTAGCTCCTTTTTATTTTTTTTTAGTGTCTTATTACTAGATAGACTCTTTCAAAATGCATAATTATCTAAGTTTTTCTTTGTTTTCTCCAAATACTCATGTATGTGATTTTCTTACATCTACTTGACTTGTTCACCTTGTGAATAACTAGTTGTATAAGCTTGTTTGGTCACCTTGTGAATAACTAGTTGTATAAGCTTGTTTGGACCAAACGTTCGAGAACTTAGAAGTGCTTGTTAATGATACTATATGTAGTCAATCAGATAAAATATGGACATACTTCTCATAATGCATTCAGGGATAAATTGAATTAACAAGATAACATGAGTATGTACACATCTGATCAATATAAAAGATTATGCCTCTTTTACAATCAAGTTTTATTTAGTTCGCTTATCACGTTTAAACAAAGCTTGGATAGATTAATTTACAAGTGAGGAAAAAAAAAAGGAGGAGCTACCACTTTCTGTTCTAATGTGATAAACATTAGCCAATGTATTAAGAAAGGAAGATCTCAAATGTGGTCATTAAGAATGAGGACAAAGAAATTCTCCACCATGCGAGTTTGATAACACAAATAACCTACATCAGATATCCACCTATTACTAAACGAATTCATGCATATTTAGTCTGTCATGTTTCTTAAAATTCTTACTTTATTTTTTTCATAAAAACTAAAGCAATTAACAAAGACGAAGTAAGAACTGGATTGGCTTAATTTTCTTCACGTGATTAATTTATTAAATTTTCTATTTTTGTCATGGAATACTTTTGCGAAAGAATCTGAATATTCAATTCAAAACTTCAATGCAAGGGTAAAGTGATCCTGCATAATTTAATTCTTGCTCCGTTTGAGAACATTAATAAAGCGAGATCACGCTCAAGTGAAGAGTCGGGAGCGCCTTCATACTTAGTTGAGGCGAAGCCCAAAGCGATAAAAGATGAGGAGAGAAAGTGATTATGCAAACAGGCTCATTAAAATTTGGGTATTAATATCATGCGAAAGAATTTGAGTATCCAATGCAAAACCTTAAGGTAATATGGATAAAGTAGCCTTAGGACATTATAAACAACAACAATAATAATAACAATCCAGTAAAATCACACTAATAGGGTCTGGAGAGGGTAGTGTGTACGCATACTTTACCCCTAACCCGAAGGAGTAGAGAAGTTGTTTCCGAAAGACTCTCGGCTCAAAAACAATAAAAAGACAAAAGGACAAAAAGGAGACAATATTAGTATCACAATAGCAATCATAGGAAAAATATGAACACTATGAAATCCAGAAGAAAGATGCAAAGCAAAGGGAGACAATATTAATATCACCACAACAATCATAAGAAAAATAGGAACACCGTGAAATCTAGAAGAAAGATGAAAAGCAAAATTCTATGGGTTTACCATAGAATTTTTATTAACACTTTTCTATTAACGTCTTTAGGGCATTATAAACGTCTTTCTAAATTCTTACGCAGCCAATGAATGACAATTACATTTCTATTAACACTTTTATACTCACTAGATAGCCAACAATTTTAGGAACATAAAGTTAAAACTATTCCAAAATTCGATGGGTTTACCTTATATACATGCAAATAATTTTTACACTGAAATATTAGTGGAACTAATAATGTTGAAATAAGACGTGTAATTTATTAAAATATGTTAAATTAAGATATTGTACCTTATAGGTTAACTCCAAATTTATTGCCTCATTTGTGTGGGTGATTGAATATGGAACAAGAAAGTGACACAAACAAAGCGTCCGTCTTGCTACATTTAACACGTGTTCTTATAGAGTGCACTAATTGTACATGAGACGACATCACAAAAACGACTTCTTATTGACTGAATGCTGTGCTCACCTATTTAAAAAAATTACTCCCAGAGAGAGAGAGTCGTCATATTTATTTCCTTAAATTAAGAAACGTGATAGAGTTTACTACTAAAATTATAGATTTTAAGAAACAACTCAACTAGTGTACCACTTTCTTGAAAAGATAAGAGAATATATATACTAGTCTTCGACTCTTTTGTTCTCGTCAATCAACTATAAATAGTTTGCAGTAGACCAAACAACACACATTATTAAACACTTCATATGTTGTTTTTGTACTCTATTGACAACCAAATTAACATGGGTCGATTTGTCATATGTGTTATTGTCTTAAGTTTATTTTGGATTAATGAAGTAAGCTTAGTCGTCCTCGGAGATATTGGCACTGCTACTTCTTATAATCCCCCTTATACCCGTGAGTAATCAATCCTTCTTTTTCCCTCCCTTATTAATTATGCATGGGGCTGATTTAATTGCAACATGCACTAAGCAATTTTTTTCTTATTCCATTTTTAAAACGGCGTAGCCACTAAGTGCGGCGGCAATCGGGCGGATCAGTTCCCGTCGGGGAATCTGTTCGTGGCGGTGAGCGAAGGGCTGTGGGACAACGGAGCCGCCTGTGGCCGCCGTTACAGGCTGAGATGCTTGAGTGGAAACAATAGGCCATGCAAAGAAGGAACTATTGACGTAAGAGTTGTGGACCACTGCACCAAAAGGCCATGTCCTTCTACTATTGTTTTGTCCAGTGATGCCTTTGCTGAAATCTCCCATTCCCAAAATGCCAAAATCAACATTGAATATGTCCAGTACTTCTTCTTTCATCCTTCCTTTTCTTTTTCGATTTTAACATTATATTATAGTAACATTTCGATTTCATCTTTTCTATAGCTTGTTATATTTTATTTTATTAATTTTTGTTATTTATCTTTTCAGGATTTGACGAGAAACAAATTAAGTGAAGCTTAGGAATATGAAATTGTCTTCCGGCAAAAGAAGCTATGATATATAATATAAGTACTAGTTCAACAATACCCCCAACTTCTTTTTAGCAGTTAAAAGGAGATAATTGAGATATCTTTGATGTATTTTAAACACCTTTTTGAGCAACATATTGTCCCAGATACAAACGTGATAGTATATAACATCAACTTATCAAGTATCATTACTAAAGATCCCCTCGTGCTAGTATCTATTAGTATCAATCCCACGTGCAACAAAGTAAAGTATCTATTAAAATTTTGGTCCTGGTAAATTTGGGATTTGCTTGCACAGTTGCACTGAAAGATCCCCTCTGCCATCCTAAGAAACAATAAATTAAAACACAACCACAACGACTATATCTTAATCCTAATTGTTCAATTTGAACCCATTGCTTTTCCTTTTTCAACGACTTGGGGTTTCTAACACTAAAAGTTCTCTATTTCAACTTATATACACATCTCTAAGCAAACTAAAAAAACTCCTGGCAAACACAAACTGAAGAAACGAAGAAATTTGTGGGGAAAATCTAATAGTAAAGTATAATAGTCTTTCAAGCACTTTAAACTAGACATGACCAAGTACACTAACCAAGCAAGTCTAAATCTGCAAGAGAGTATGTAGTGAACTGAATGCTCATTTTGGAAACTGAGAAATTTAAATGTTTTAATCTTTAAGCATGAAATATGAATGTCTGCTCATCAAGATGAGATAACTTGAAATGCTCCTGGTGATCATATCCCTTGGTGCACGATTACACTGGTAGCCACCGAGAAAGTTCTAGTCCTAATAATCTGCGGACAATTCTATATAAGGCCACAATAGCATAAACATCAACTGTATGGAAAAAACAGCAAGAATTTTAAGTTGCGGATTCATTGTGCGCAACTTATAGCCCTAGAGAAAATCGGTTGCTACAACTTTTAGAGAGTTACCAATTTATGAAGCATTCCAACACAAAACAAACAGATGGGAAGTATAGATGACTCACCAAAACAAGTTTGTAATTGATAAGTTAAGCGATTATGGTTTTGATGATTTGACAAGCTTTGTTGAGGAACCAGATAGGAACCTGATGCATTTAGTTCCTTTACACCTGTTATGATATGATTTGTTGACTGGCCAAACGTCCTCGAGAAACCAGATAGGGAAACAGACAGGATCAGTTCCTCAGATGTCGTACAGTCAACTCTACATTTGTAAAAGTTGTTTCACTGTACCGACTGGCAACAGTGCAGCGGTACAGCCGCTGCTGCTAGAGGCCAAACCAAAAGATGTAATGTTCCTATCATTTCACACATGCTCTCTCATATATAAGCAATATTATACAAGGGTTGACCTAACACTTGATAATCTGAAAAATCTATCATCTTAAATGCTAGCTGCCACTGTTTCCTTCAGGTGCACTCAAGAACAAAGCTGCTACAAACCAAGGACCAGATCCCAATAGTAAAGATGTCTTGAGTCCTTATGTTTGTTGAGTCTTTATCTTTTGTTCTTTACTTGTAAACCTACACGACTTTCTAGAAGTATTTTATAGGATATAATTTAACCATTATTATTTTGGTTGTTTAAGTAGAGTTAGTCAAGAGTGTTGCTTTGTAATAGAGTTATTGTAAAGGGCTTACAATAGAGTTATTGTAAGGGATGAAGGATTAATAATTTAATTCCTAAATTGCAATAAATTGTAATCTGAAGTTTGCTCAGTTTAGTGGAGTTGAAATCCTATTGGGGTAGTTCGTGATTTTTAATCCTTTGAGCAGGGAGTTTTTCATGTAAATATCGCGTGTTCTTTACTTACTGTTTGTTTACTGTGGGAACTGATAGAGATTTTGGTTCTCTATAATGTTTGGTGGATCTTTAATTTTTATCAATTGGTATAAGAGCAGGTTCTTTCTAAAAATTTAACACCTAGAAAGGATCTTCATCATGGCTGCTCCACCAAACCTCGAGAAAGGACAATCGACCACAAGACCTCCAAGATTCAATGGCAAGTACTATGCATGGTGGAAAACGAGAATGCATGACTTCATCATGGCTAAGGACTATGAGTTGTGGGATACGATTTGTGTTGGTCCTTTTGTTCCCATGAAAGTTGTTAGAGAGGGAACAAGAACTGTCCCAAAGACGAGAAAGAAATATAATGATGTTGATAGAAAAGCTGTTGAAAAGAACTTCAAGGCAAAGAATATTCTTGTTTGTGGTATTGGACCAGATGAATACAATCGCGTCTCAGCATATGAGTTTGGGAAGCTCTCAAAACTGTCCATGAGGGAACTACTCAGGTTAAGCAGTCCAAAATAGATATGCTTACCACTGAGTATGAGCTTTTCAAAATGAAGGAGGATGAGTCCATTCAAGATATGTACACACGCGTCACCTCTATTATCAATGAGCTACATTCTCTTGGAGAATTCATCCCAACAAACAAGCTGATCCGGAAGATACTCAGTGTTCTACCAGGTTCCTGGGAAAGTAAAGTGAATGTCATCGCTGAAGTCAAGGACCTGTAAAAGCTGACCATTGATGAACTAATTGGAAATCCCAAAACTTATGAGATGGAGAGAAAAAAGGATCTTAAAGAAGAAAGCCCAAGAAGAAGAAAAACTTAATCCTCAAAGCTGCCAACAGTGACTCAAGCAGTGATGAGTCTGACATGGCTTATCTTACTTGAAGATTTCAAAAGATGGTTTGAAGAAATAGTGTAATTCCCAAGAGAGGAAGTTCAAGCAGGAACTTCAAAGGATATGATTGTTGTCATAAGTGTGGAAAGTCCGAAAACTCCATTAAAGAATATCCACTCCAAAAGCAAGATCATTATAAAAACAACACTGACAAAGTCAAGAGGAACCTAGCCCCTAACAGAAGGTTCAAAAGAAGAGATGTTGCTGATAATGTGGTGAAGCAAGCACTGGCTACTTGAGGAGATTTCTCCAGTGAATCTGAAGGTGAAGATGACCAAGGAGATATATACATGATGGTTGTTGAAAATGAATCCTCAAAATATAATTCTAAATTTGCACTCACGGCGAAATCTGGTGATGATGAGGACAAGGGGGAAGATGAGGTAAATTTTCTTGATGTTCAAAGAAACTTGAAAACATACTCTAAAAAAATTGATGTCATTAGCAAATGTATTGATTTATACCTATCACAGTCTTGTCAGTGAGAAAAATTACTTAACTGAAGAAATTGGCGATGTAGAACAAGAGATGGGTGATATGGTGGTTGTAATTGCATATATGAAGGAACAAGTGGAATAAATAACTAGATATAATACCTTGTTAAAAATCAAATGGAAAAATGGATGAACACACCTAAAGAAAAAGAAGTGGCTAGTAAGGCTCAACTTGAGCTTGAGAGTGAGCTTAAGAAAGTTAAAACAAGTCTTGCTGCTGAGCTTGAAAAGAATAGACAACTACAGGAGGATCTGAAAAGGGTTAAAAATGATCTTGATAAGTCACTTAAATGTACATGGTCCTCTGATATAATAACGTCTATGTACAAGAGTAATGGTGGAAACAATCAAGGAATCGGGCTCCAAAAGGCTAAAACTCCCTACAATCCTCGTAGTAAGTATGTAATTGTGGTTGATAATTGACTTTGTACTCATTTTGGTCAAATTGATCATTACAAGAATTCTTGTAAAGCTAAAATTCAGTTTTTATAGAAAAATAAAGTTTTGTTGAAAAGAGGCCTATTGTCTGGGAACTTGATTTCCTTAAAGGAAAATATGTGTTGCCTGCATGGGCGAAAAGGAGTTTGATTCACCCATTCCATCATTATAAGGGACCCAAGTTAGCGGGTTCCTAAGTCTAGTCAGTGATCTTATATGCAGGCTGGAGTGAGAGAAAACAGTCAAAAATGGTACATGGGCAATGGACATATATGACTGAAATAATGGATGATTTTCTCTCAATCAAGGCCTTCCAAGGTGGGAGTGTGTCCTTTGAAAATGACAAGAAGGGCTATATTCATGGTGTTGGCAAAATTGCAAACACTCTCCCATGCAATTGAAAATGTGTACTATGTGAATGATTTGAAATATAGCCTGTTGAGCGTGTCCCAAATTTGTGACAAAGGAAATGAAGTGAAGTTCATGTCAAAATCTTGTACTGTCACTAATCTCAAAACTGGTGAAGTGGTATTAATAGCAAAAAGGTTCAAGAACATCTATGTTGCAGATTTTGACTCACTGAATGGTGGTGATCTCATATGCCTAAATGCCATTAATGATGATGCTGAGTTATGGTACAGACGACTGGGGCATACAAGCTTTACTTTGTTTAAAAAGTTGATCAAGAAGGACGTGGTTCGTGGGCTGCCCAAGTCAAAGTTCAAGGATCACAAGGTATGTGATGCTTGTGCAAAAGGGAAGCAGGTCAGGTCCTCGTTTAAACCAAAGAAGGAAGTAAGTACATCAAGACCACTGGATTTTATTCATATGGATATTTGTGGATCTATGAGGATACCTAGCAAAGGAGGAAAGAAGTACATCTTTGTGATTGTGGACGACTATTCTAGATTCACATGGACATTGTTTCTGAGGACCAAAAATGAAACCTTTCTAGTATTTGTTGTATTTGTGGAGTAGATTCAAGTGAAGATGGGATGTCATGTTGTGAGTATCAAATCCGATCATGGCACTGAATTTGACAATGCTAAGTTTAATGAACTTTGTGCTAAAAATGGTATAAGTCATAATTTTTTTGCTCCTAGAACACCTCACCAAAATGGTGTTGTAGAGAGGAAAAACAGGACTCTTGAGGATATGGCTAGAACAATGTTGATCGACAGTAGCGTGCCTAAGCGTTTTTGGGCTAAAGCAGTCATTATTGCCTGTTACTTGATTAACATGTGGATGATGAGGTACCTGCTTGGCAAGACTCCCAATGAACTGCTCAATGGGAGAAAAGCCAAGCTATCTTACCTAAGAGTTTTTGGATGCAAATAATTTGTTCTCAACAATGGTAAGGAAGTTTTGAGAGAATTTGATGCTAAAAGTTATAAGGGTATTTTTCTTGGATACTCCTCTCAAAGCAAAGCATACAAAGTCTACAATAAAATGACCAAATATGTAGAAGAAAGTGTGTATGTGATCTTTGATGAATCCCATGAATCAAGTGGGAAAGGGTCAAATAATAAAGAAAATAAAGATAGAGACTTCTCAAAAGTTCCAGGAGAAGCCATAGATATTGTCAATGGAAAGACTGATTTGATGAGTTAAGTCAAGCAAAGTGATGAAGAAGATGCAGTAGAACCTCCATCAGAGACTGAGGAATCTGGTCCTCTATCACCTCGACTGAAGCTGAACATAGGGTTGCTGATGTTGTATCAGGTACTCCTGATGCAGGACAAAGGAGTGAAAGTCATACTTCGGTTGATGTTAATGATGGCTCAAATATGGAGGAACCCGGTCCCTCAAATTCTGAAGTTTAAGTATCTGACTGGAAGCACAGAAGTTCACATCCCCTTCAAAATGTGATCACACCCTTATATTCTAGTATTCAAACTAGATCTAAGGCAAGAAACATGTTTGCTTTCTCAGCATTCTTGTCTCAAATCGAGCCTAAAAACATCAAGGAAGCATTAAAAGGTGCTGACTAGATTGTTGATATGCAATAGAGCTCCATCAGTTTGAAAGAAACAAAGTGTAGCACCTGCTTCCTCGACCTTCAGACAGAACAATGATTAGAACCAGGTGGATGTTCAGAAACAAGCTTGATGAGTTTGGAAATACAACAAGAAATAAAGCTAGGTTGGTGGTCCAGGAATATAATCAAGAAGAAAGGATTGACTATAATGAAACAGTTACTCCTACTGCTCGGATGAAAGCCATCCGAATTCTCGTAGTTTTTGCATCTCATATGGAATTCAAAATGTTCCAAATGGATGTTAAAAGTGCATTTTTGAATTGATATTTGAAGGGGGAAGCATTTGTCGGACAACCTCCTGGATTTGAGTGTCTTGAGCACCCTAAGCATGTCTTCAAGCTTGAGAAGGCTCTATATGGTTGGAAGCAAGCTCCTCAAACTTGGTATGAAAGATTGTCGAAATTCCTTCTTGAGAATGACTTCACTAGAGGAAAAATTGATAATACTCTATTTCGGAAGAAAATAGGGAGAAATCTGTTGATAGTGCAAGTCTATGTAGATGATATCATCTTTGGTGCAACAAATGATTCCCTTTGTGAGGAGTTTGCAAAGCTCATGGGAAGTGAATTCAAGACGAGTATGATGGGTGAGCTAAACTTTTTCCTTAGGTTGCAAGTGAAGCAAACATTAAAGGAACCATGATAAGTCAACAGAAGTACATCAAGGAGCTGCTGAAAAGATTTGAGATGAAAATTCTAAAGCCATTGATACTCTCGTTGCCACTTCTACTTGATTAGACATGGACGAATCTGGTTCTCCTGTCAATGAAACTATATATAACGGTATCATTGGATCACCTTTGTACCTGACTGCTAGAAGGCCTGATATTGTCTTTAGTTTTGGGTTATGTGCTAGGTTTCAATCAAGCCCAAGAGAATCTCATTTGAAGGCTGCCAAATTTTTTTTTGAGATTTCTCAAGAGAACACAGGACATGGTTCTCTTTAATCCCTTAGGAGATAATTATAACTTGATTGGATATGCTGATTATGCTGGAAATTTGGTGGATAGGAAAAGTATATCTCGAATGGCATATTTTCTAGGGTCATGTTTGATCTCATGGGGTACAAAGAAATAAAACTCTGTAGCTCTTGCTAATACTAAAGCCGAGTATATAGCCGATGCCTCTTGTTGTGCACAACTGTTGTGGATCAAGTAACAACTTGAAGACTTTGGTGTATATACGGATTGTGTGCCATTACTGTATGATAACACAAGTGCTCTCAACATGGCAAAGAACTCGGTACAGCACACGAGGACAAAGCACATTGATGTGAGACATCACTTCTTAAGGGACAATATTGAAATTGGTCTTATCTGTATGAAGTTCTGCCAGACAGAGGACCATGTAGCAGATATCTTCACTAAGGACTAAGCAGAGAACACTTTGGGAGAAATCTTCTGGAGCTAGGATTGATCAAGCTCAACTAAGGACCTGGTCCATTGATGATTGGCTATGTGAAGAAGGAAAGGTACATCTAGTTCCTTTGCACCTGTTGTGATATGATTTGTTGACTGACCAAATGTCCTCGAGAAACCAGATAGGGAAACATATAAGGGAACAAATATGATTAGTTCCTCAGATGTCGTACAGTCAACTCTACAGTTGTAAAAGCTACTTTACTGTACCGACTGATAGCAGTACAACGGCACAACCGTTGATGCTAGAGGCCAAACCAAAAGGTGTAATGTCCCTTTCACACATGCTTTCTCATATATAATCAACATTATACAAGGGTTGATCAAACACTTGATAATCTGAAAAACCTATCATCTCAAGTGTCAGCCGCCACTATTTCCTCCATGTGCACTCAAGAACAAAGTTGCTACAAACCAAGGACCATGTCTAAACACTGAAGATGTCTCGATTCCTTATGTTTGTTGAGTCTTTGTCTTTTGTTCTTTACTTGTAAACCTACACGGCTTTCTAAAAGTATTTTGTATGACATTATTTAACCATTATTATTTTGGTTGTTTGACTAAAGTTAGTCAATAGTGTTACTTTGTAATAGAGTTATTGCAAATGGCTTACAATAGAGTTATTGTAAGGGATGAGAGATTAATAGTTTAATTCCTAAATTGTAATAGGTTATAATCTGAAGTTTGTTCAGTATAGTGGAGTTGAAATCCTACTAGGGTAGGTCGTGATTTTTAATCCCTTGAGTTGGGAGTTGTAACGACCCGATCGGTTATTTTGTGTATTTGCACTCCGTTACCCCTTTTATTGCTTCACACTTGTGTGTTTATGTCTTTATAACTTGCGGGTTTGATTAGTTTCGTTCCGGAAGGCTTTCGGGTTGATTTGGACCCTTGATTATAGACTTAGAAGTTTAAATTTAAAAATGTTGAAAACCCTTTGACTTTTGCGAAAACGACCCCAGAACTATATTTTTATGACTCTGATAGCTTTGTATCGTGATTTAGGACTTGAGAGTATGCCCGGAATTGATTTTGAAAGTCCGTAGGTTGATTTGTGTTGTTTTGCCAAAATTTGGCAATTTTAAATTTAAAAGTTTGACCGTAGGTTGACTATTAGCTATTGAGCTCGAAAATTGAATTTGGGAATTGGAATAGGTACGTTATGGAATTTAGAACTTGTTTGTAAAATTTGGCTTCATTCGAATTTGAATTGATAGGAATCGGACGTGTAGTTATAATTTTAGAAGTTCTTGAAATTCTCTTCGAAAATCATGCATTTTAGAGTCCAATTCATAGTTTTAGATGTTATTTATGTATTTTGATCGCGCGAGTGAGTTTGTATAATGTTTTTATACTTGTGTGGATGTTTGGTTTGGATCCCCGAAGGCTCGGGTGAGTTTCGGACGCTTAGCGGAGTGTGGTTGGAATCCAAAGAGTTGTTAGTTTCTACACAGGCCTCAGATCTCGCAATTGCGAGGTCTAAGTTTGTATTTGTGAAGTTGAGCCAAGACTGTTGGGTTCGCATTTGCGAACCCAGTGTTCGCATTTGCGAAGTGTGCTGCGAATGAGCTAGTTCGCTTTGCGATCGCTTTGGTCGCAATTGCGAAGGTCCATTGTTCGCAATTATAAACTATTCATCGCAATTGCGATGATAGTAGGGATGGGAAGTCTTCGCATTTGCGGGCCCCAAGTCGCAAATGCGACATCTACGACTGGACAAATAGCTGAGGGGCGGGATTTTTGAATTCATTCTCTCATTTTTGAACCCTAGACTCGATATGAGACAATTTGGAGAGGGGATTTTAACCTACAAACCTTGGGTAAGTGATCCTATTTCTAATCATATTCCATCAACTTATCTTAGATTTTAACATCAAAATTATGTGAATCAAAATAGAAATTTATGAAACTTTGTCAAGTTTTTAAAAAATAAGAAATTGAGTTTTGAGAGTCGATTTGGACTCGAATCTTGAAACTAATCTCATATATGAACTCGTGGGTTCATGGGTAGATGGAATCTACCATTGAACCCGGGTTTTGACTGGGTGGGCTCCGGATTGACTTTTGTTGACTTTATCTATTGCAATTGAATTCTCTAGCATTGTTTGATGTTATTGAGTCGGTTAGGCCAATTCAACACTCGAAAATAGCCTTTTCCTTAAAATTCGCCCCCACAACTCAAATCTAACCAAAATCGGTAAGTGTCTTGCCTAACTTCGTGTGTGAGAACTACCCCTTAGGATTGATATTATTTGATTCAATTATGCTAAGTGAAATCTGTGTACACAAGGTGACAAGTGGGTACACGGGTTGTCCATTCTTTCATTGAAATGCCATATTATGTTTTAAATTCTCATAGTTAAATCATCCTTAATTGTATTAGACTATCCTTAAATGCCTTAGTTGACTTGTTTAGTAATTGCTCTACATCCTACTTGCTAAAATACTCTCATGCTTTAGTTGAACTTGTTGTCCCATTTATTGTCACATGTTATCTCTTCATTGTTAATTATCATTGTTGAATCAAGTGTTCATTTTGCCCCTTTATTTGTTGACTTTCGTTACTTGATACTCATTGTTGAAGATTATTTCCTTTTATTGTGAGTTAGTCTTATTTAATATTATGGTTATATTTTTTCCATTGTTGAGTTATTTGATGTTGAGATTGTGGAAGTTGTTAATATGTTGAGACGGTGTTGGTTATTATTGAAACATCTATCCTATTGAGCATTTTCCATCTATTATTGTTGTTGGTATTCTCGTATACGTTGTGTTGGAGCCATGGACTATTGTTGTGGAAACATTGACATTGTTGTTGTTGGCCAGTTATGATTTGTGGGAACTTGTGGTGCGAGTTGTTATTGTGATATGATGTTGATGCGCATACAGCGATATAATGCTTGGGTTGATGTGCATGCGGCGATATAAAGTGAGACTTATGTGCGTGTTGCTCGTAGGGGAACTACGTGAAGCCACGCAGCGTCATAAGGTAGGCTAAAGTGCATGTAGCTATTTCGAAAAAACTATTTTCAAAACCTATTTTCAAATGCAAGGCTCACGTGGCGGTATAAGGAAGGATTGTGATTGAAATTGAGAAATGTGAATACGAGGCGATACCTCTATTGTTATTCTTGATTATACGAGGCGGTACCTCGGTTTGATTTCATTATACACGAGGCAGTACCTCGATGTGTTTTTTGCTGTCATTTCATATTGTCACTACAACAAAAGGGGTCTTTAGCGGCAATACAAAATGGCTTTAGTGGCAATAACAATAGCCGCTATATCCTTTACCGGACATTGGCATTTAGCCGCTGATGTTGGGGTTGGCAAAGCCTTTAGCGGCCTTTTTGACAAAAACTGGTAAAATATATTATTTATTGCCGCTAAAAATAATTAACTCTAATGACAATTGTTTGCGGCAATTATAATGGTTGTTAAACCCAGTATAAAAACGGCTAATTATGCTTATTTAAAATAATGGCCACATACAAAATAAGGTTTTGGGGTTGAAATACATGCAGTGAGATAAGGTGGCTGGATACACGTGGCTAGTAGGGGAACTACTAGAAGTCATGCGGTGTAATAAGGTAGGCTAAAATCGGGGATGCTATTTCGGGAAAATGTTTTTCAAAACTAAATGTAAAGGCTCCCGTGGTGATATAAGGAAAGATTGTGATTTATTCTTGTGATTTGAGACTACTAGGCGGTACCTCGGTAGTGAATCTTGTTGGCATTTCTCTATTTTTGCACTTGTCTTTGGTTGTTGTTTTCCTTAGCATATTATTAATTATTTTCTCCGTGTTGCACTAATTGCTTTAGTTTCGTATAGCTAACCTTGACATGCTATTTGTTGTTTCGATTTCAGTACTGTCATTATTACACTGCCTTACACTTGTTCAATCTTTTTTTTATTCCAGTAGGGCCTTGACCTGACCTCGTCACTACTCTACCGAGGTTAGGCTTGGCACTTACTCGGTACCATTGTGGTGTACTCATGCTATGCTTTCGCACATTTTTTGTATAGATCCAGGTACTTCCTACCAGTCCAGGCACTAGCGAGAGTTCAGTTTTTTGGAGACTTCAAGATATATCTGCCGGCGTCCGCAGGCTTCGGAGTCCCCCTCTACCTGGATTATTTTATTTTCTTATCCTTATTTAGACACTAATGTATGGAGATATTCAGTATCACTTCATAGAGCTTGCGACTTGTATTTCGTCGGGTTTTGGGATATTGTATATATACTAAGTTATGGAGACTTTCCTTATATTAGTTGTTGAGTTTTGAGGCTTTAATTATTATTTCAATTATTTTCGCATGTTTGTTAAGCTTACCTAGTCTTAGAGACTAGGTGCTATCATGACATCCTACGAAGGGAAATTGGGATCGTGAAAAATATGCTAGCTTAATTGAAAGCTTGAGATATGTGACTGATTATACTCGGCCTGATATTGTGTACGCGGTAGGAGTATTTAGCAGGTTTACAAGTAGGCAAGGTAATGAAAATTTACATGCCATAACAAGAGGTGTGAGATATTTACTTGGTACAAAACCTATGCCATGTTTTATAAAAATATCATGTTGTACTCGAAGGCTTTTCTGATGCAGATTGGAACATTTTATCTTTGAGAGGTGGTGCTATTTGTTGGAAATAAATAATAATAATAATTGCTAACTCTACCATGGAGGCTGAGCTACTTGCTTTAACTTCAGCTAGCAAGGAAGCGAATTGGTTGAGAGATTTATTATTTCAAATTCCTTATTTTGAAAAATCAATTTCTCCTATTTTAATTGATTGTGATAGCACCACTGCTATTGGTAGAGTACAAATCCATTATTACAACGGTAAATCTAAACCTATGTGTGATATTTGAAAAGTGATAATATTGATGTTGATTATGTGATAATTTTACAGATCCATTAACCACGGCCTTGGCAAGAGAGATGGTTTGGAGTACATCGAGGGGGATGGGATTGAAGCCCATAAACTCATAAGTTATATATGAGGAAACCCTACCTGGGGACTAGAGATCCTATAACCAGATTCAATGGGAAGAAGGAATCATATGATGGTTTTGGTTTGAAATGCACTATTGTATTTATTATTACCATCCCTATGGTGTGAGTGCATTTATCCTGTAATGATTTGCGAGGTTGAGTTTTATTAACTCTTAATGAAAATTTGTAGCTCGTATGAGTGAGGTGTTAGAGTTACAGGAGCACTTACAGGAGCACCCTTGACAGATTTCACCTATATGAGTGTGGAAGTAGGCCGCTTCCTATGAGAATTGGGTTTATTCTAAAAAAACGCTCATGAAAATTGGGATAGCACAAGCCCGTAATGTGCTGACTAATAAAGCTCATGTCAATGTCTTGGTTATTATGTATAAGCAGTGATACTTTATTTCCCTAAAACAATCATAGTTCAAGTCCGAGACCACTACTGACTCTGGAATAGAGATTGCTATTTTATTAAGCGGAGGTTCAATGCAGAGCACACCTTCATTATGCATAATAGTCTCCCTTCATCTGGTAAACTTTCTTATTTTAATATTAAAATAAGTGGGGAGAATGTTGGTGTTAATGCATTTTAATGTTAAAGAGCATTATTTCTCGTGAGATAATAGTTATAAATTGGCAAGAAAGTAGTCATTACTTTGGTGTAACTCATGAAACCAGTAATGCCATGATCTACCACTAATGTAGCAACCCCTTTGGGAGGGTGCTACTTATGAAACAAATCTAATTTACTACTTACAACATTAAGAAGATATTAATTAAAAAATATTCAGAATAATTTAGTAGCGGAAATAGGCCCATGCGATGAGGTCCAAAGTGCAATATTTTTATTTTCGAAAATACTCTTCATAATTTTTTTTAAAAAAATGAAATACAATGTAAAAATTTCAACATAAGGTGATATAACCCTTCTTGAATAATCAACACGTTAAAGCAACTTTCTAACAAAATTATACTTTCTTTCGACATCACTGCAAGTTTGTATTGTACATAAATTTTAAACTATCGGGTATAAAAAGGAAAACTAGTTTTTTCCTTTGTACATATATATAAGACAAAGTGTAAATTTAACATATTACAAGACTTGAGTTATTAACACACCTTAAAATAACAAAATAAGTTACCAAATTCAAGTTACAAGATTTTGGTCTTAATATCCAAGCCTCCAAATAACATACATAAGTGTGACATATATATCATTTACAAGTCCCAAAACTATACAAAACCATGGTGCATATGCAAATGTGATCTCCATAAGTGCTCCCAAAAAGACTACTTCATAAAGCCGTCTTCAAATTTCATCCCGTACATTACCTACGATAGAAAACAACTATCGCTAAGCATAAAGCTTAGTGGCGTATAAACTTTGGGGGCTTGGAGCCATTAACTTCTCCAATTCTCATTTTTAGTCATAGGTAGCTCAAATGAAATATAATTTAAAACAAGTAAACAAATATATCAAAAGTATCAAATATCAACCCTTGAAGTGTTTCCAATTATCAATAACTATATTCAAGATTCAAGAGTTGAGAATGTGTATACTATCAATCCAAGAAAGCTTGTCAAATATCTATTTTTTTCGCCCAATATGTACGTCATGCCATCATACTAAGCAAAATCAGATACCAAGATGGACCGAAACCCAAAATCAAGTAGGGTCAAAACCCAACAACCAAGAGAATCAAGAATCATATTAAAAATAGCTTCCTAGTTCGTATTTAACACGGACAAGTTCCATAATTTAAGACGAACTACAAATCCAAAGTCAAGATGGCAAAAGATCCAAATCAAGAGGCATGCCAAGAGTGACAAAGTCACTGCCACAAGAAGGACAAAGTCCCAACAAAAATGCAAAATGATCAAACAATCCTTACGAGTGGGCGATTTAGCAAATATCTTGCAATACTTGATATAACACTAATACAATGCTATTAATTGAAGATAAGAAAAATAAAATATCAGGTTATTTCAAAATATTCCAGTAAGTAAAAAATAGTATAAAGTTTATACACAAACCTTAGTGTTTTACCACAAAATAGTTCAACCACAACTTGAGGACGTTCGAATCGTCTACGCCCTAAACAAACCAAATCCGTTCACTTCCTCAAACACTTCCCCTTAGCTTTTACAAGGATATATATACCTTAAATACATAATAAAATATCTATATAAGTTCAGTAATTTAACATGTCAAACTAAACATGATATTGGTGAAAATTACCCAAAATGTTTGAAATAGAAATTCTGGACAATATCACTGACTCGTGTTGTGACTCAGATTTGAAGATGAAAAAGGACAAACTAGACTGTGTAGTCTTCTTTATAGTTGTATATATGTGTCTTAGAGTTTCAGAACATTTTGAAGTACCCTCATATCAATTTTGTACAAAAAGTTATGCTAAACTTACTAACAGTAGTACAGGGAGGGTTTGTAAAACAGAAAATCTGGGCAGCACGCGCCCTATATTTCATCACCTATTTTCGGGTAAATAAAAGACAAACCAGGTTTTGATTATTTCATAAGAGTTATAGATCTATAAAATAGCTTTCCAGAAAGTCTTAGATCACTTAAAACAGAGCTCTATACAAAAAGATATGAAGAAAATACTAATAGCTGTCTAGTACAAAAACGAGTTTAGTATCTTACCACAAAAGAGAGGAGCAACTTTAGCTTCACCAAGAACGAATTTTGCTGGTTAGTTTAGTGGAAATTTATGGTTATTTTTATGAAGTTTTCAGGTGATAAGAAGGAGAGAGGGTAGGGATATTTTTCTTTTTCTTGAAAGAATGAAAATGGGGAGTTTATGGAAGACTAAGTCAATCAAAGTTGTCTTTAAGAATTTTGGATAAATATGAAATAAAAATGACTGCCCAACTACTAAATATCCTTAGATAAATACAAAAGAGTGATAGCCCAAAAACTTAATTATAATGTATTTAACAATAATTCATCAAAATAATATTAAGTGTTACGCATAGCAACACCATGGAATTTCTTTGTCAGTATTAACATAACCTAGAGTAAGGAATTTTCATGTATTGTAAATTTCACGTTTAGGAAATGCGAAGTAAAAATATTTCTTCATTATAAAGATGCTCAATCGAAAATGTAAAAATTTGAGGTGTTACAACTAATTACCCACTAAAGATTAAATTTTGTAACCATCAATCATGTTGTACAATTTTAATATCCCACTACCTTATTATTTATTTCATGGAAGATTTCTATAGCTATAAATAGTGGTGTTTCTTCCTTTGTGCTTGGAATGGGAAAATATAGTAGTGTGTATGAAAAACGTGATCTTGGTGTAGTGAAAAAAAGAGTTAAGAGAAGGAGAAAATCTAAGTCTTCATCTTATTCTCTACAAAAGAGAATATTATTTCTGTTACAGGAAGGTGTTCATTTTGGTGGAGTTTTGAACTCAACAATTTGTCCAGAGTTTGTTCGAGTCATATCAAGTTGTCGGGCTGCTGTATCATGGATGGGATAAATCAAGAGTATTACTGTTGGACCGGTGAAGATACTATCGCAATGGGCTTGAATCTCCTTAAAGAGAGCGAGATATCCGCGCCTCAGCCTGAAGAACATTTATTTATTTTTCTTCATCTTATTTTTCAACTATAATTAATTATATTTTCACGAACAAAAGCTATAACAGATATGACTTGCACTCATAAAGAAAAAAAATTCTTTCATTTGGTTTAACCTATTTACTAAATTATTTAACAATTTAAGGCAAGCATTAGAAAAGAATTAACAAAGTAATTATACATCATGCAAACGAAAGTCATACCATAAAATCAAATTTATCATGAAAATCATATTTTGTTGCTTTGAAGTTATTCCTCTTTCTTTTTATAGTAACATGGATAAATTACCGTTCCAATCTTAAAATAAAAGAAAGAAAGAAAGAAAGAAAAAAGGAGCTAAATGGGGCGGAGCGGGGCATGGCTAAATAGGGTGGGTAGGGCAGATTGAAAAAGAGAAAAATTATTAAATGGGGCAGAGCATGGCGGGTTGAATTTGTAGCAAGGCAATGCTTCACCGACCCTGTTCTGCTCGGTCCTATTACCATCCCTATGGTTAGGTAGGAAAATTAATGCACTAGAAGTGTACAAGTAATTATTCACACGAATCCTTTTATTTAGGTAATACGACAAACATACTCTCACAAGAAAAAATAGAAAAATGACTTAATAATCTTGTTGGGTTATTAGAAAGTTAGATCATCCCTCTTTAATATTTTTCGAGCATGAAATTAAATTGATGGGGTAACAAATAACCACATTCACAATAGTACCGAGCCAACAATTTGTTATGTGACTATGCCAGATAATTGTTGCTATAATATAAGGATGCTCAAGTTTAAGGTGTCCAATGTCTCATCATAAGTAAGTAAAATGACCAAATAATTCACTTTTTTGGGAAGGGGGGGGGGAGGGGGGAGGGGTTTAAAGGATGATTTATATCTAGTAACTCATGGCAGCCAAGTAATATATCTTGATTGTACTCAAGTTTATTATCATGTCACAAAAATTGTACAAGAACCAACAATAACAACATACCAGTGTATTTCTATAGGTGGAGTTTGAGAAGGGTAATGTGTACACAAACCTTATCCCTACCTTGTGGAGGTGGAGAAACTGCTTTCGTTAGACCCTCGGCTCAAGAAAAAACATCTCAAAGTAGGTTTAAAAAAGAAAAACAATAGCGAAGAAGAAGCCAATCATAAATGCAATCCTTACAAACTTTTTATTTTCGGAGAATTTTTAACTTCATGACATGTGAGACTTAGAGGGATTTTCTTCCAGAGCATTAAGCTTGACACAAGTAATATGCTTACAAGGTTAGAGTCTCCACTCAATCCAGACAGGTTCTCGCAATTGTTTGTCAAACAGGATCTCGAAAAGCAAGCCATGGAAGTATCGGAAGGTGTAAGCTCCTACTTCATTGGATATCTAATGAAAATGAGGGCTTCAACTGAGATTAGCTCAAATATTATTATTGAAACTCGGAATAAGAGCTGAATACAATTTGCTTCTTGATTTATAGAAGTCTACTAAGAGGCAAGGGCGGAGGGATGATATTATCTACGGGTTCGGACGAACCCAGTAACTTTTTGCTTAGATCCTTTATTTATACTAGAAAATGTATTAAATATGTATAAATACTTAATTACGAACCCAGTAACTAACGAGCTATAGGTTCGGTTGTAAATTCAGAACCATAAACTTTAAATTCTGACACCGCCTCTAACACGAGGTACTTTATTTAAAGTCAAAATGGAATCTTTGTGCTTCGTTTCTGAAAATTTACCACGAGTTTTTCTATATTAGCCCAAAAAGGGATCTCTTTCTTGTGTTATGGCGCTCTTTTTCTTAGTCTAAGCGCATGATTATTGATTATCATAATATTGAATGTCACAAGGGAATCTTCTTTTCGTTATTTGGAAAGGCTTAAAATAGCAAATTTTACTAAGGACAGAAGGGAATCTCCATCAACGGAAAAGGAAAAGGACATTTTTTCAGAAGGGTAGATATTAAAATTTAAAATGTCCAGAATATCCCCAGAGTCTAAGCCGACTAGGTACAAATTCGTAGAAGGAGCCAAGGACAAACTCGTCAACAAAATTTTCAGCATCCCCTCATTTATAACCTGCCCCTCTCCACAAAGCCCTATCCCTCCCTGCTCTCGCATACGATTTTTATTTTTCCTATTTTTGTCCTAACTTTTTTTCTGCAGACGCTTACGAAACCCTAGCCCTAATTTCCCCGACCAAGATCCAACTTTTCTCTGAGATTCTGTAAGGTAAAAGCAACTTTCCTCTCAAATCTCTGATTTTTGTACGCATATATCCATATTTTACGTAATAGTTTACTTCGATTTTAAATTACTGATATTTTGTGATTGGATCTGGCGTATTTTGTAGTAATAGTTCATAGCAAAAGAATGGGAGAGAACAAGGAGAACGATGCATATGAAGAGGAGCTTCTCGACTATGAAGAAGATGATGAAAAACTCCATGATTCCTTCTCCGGAAAAGTCAACGGCGAGTCCGCCAAAAAGTGAGATCTTCACGCCGATATTAAATATTTCTGTTTTTTCTAACTTGTTTACAGTGGAAACTATTTTCTTTAATTTTAGGCTTACGTCAATGTTTTTTAGTGGTTTGTTGTATTTCTTAGTAGTATTTTGTAAAGTAGTTATGAAGCCTATGTTCATGCGTTATGGTTTGGTCCTACCTAGTTAGTTGATTGAAATTATGCCTTTATGCTTTTGTTTTCGTATTTTATTTTGGGTAAGCTACGTGCTTGAGAATTTTTGGCTGCTTAAAAATTCATTTTTTTGGATTTCTGATCTTTTTCCTGCTTGAATAAGCCTATATCTCAATTCTTTTTTGTTTGTCTGTGTTATTGATTTGTGTATAGTTAAGAATTAGAGGTTTTTATGACCTTTTCATATGTTCTTTTCATCTGTTTATTGGTATGGAATCGAACTTGCCTAAATAGAGTAGAATAGATATAGAGGAATAATATAGCCAAACTTAGCTAGTTTGTGATTGAGCCTCAGTAGAGGCAGTTCATTTTTTTTATATTTTTAGATGTCAAATATTAGTAATGAAAAGAAGCAGGACTGAGTAGATTGAAATATCAAGGATTCAGATAGTTAATTTTGACTAGTTTGGGTGGAGGCTTAAATGATTGATTGATTGATGTACATTCTTTATCTATGTTCTTATTGACAATTTTTTTTTGTATTTGCTCTATAAATATTTCCATGGTGCTGGAATAGTCTGATGTCTATCTGACACTTTTCAAAGTCGTCAATTTTTTTGTTATTTTTCTCAAGGGTTTTCTTTTTTGATCAGTACTTAGGTGGTATTTATTTCTGTGACCCCCTTTGATCTGCTTTGTCAAGCTAGAATTTTTGTATACTTTGAATCAAGTATTAATATTATTGTCTTATTTGGTGGATGCAGGGGTTATGTTGGTATTCACAGTTCGGGTTTCAGAGATTTTCTTCTAAAGCCAGAGCTATTGCGGGCTATTGTGGACTCTGGGTTTGAGCATCCTTCTGAAGGCAAGTTATCTCTTACCTGGACATGTTTTCCTTCCTAATAAAATTGTCGATTTCAGTACTTTCCTGTAAAAAATTGATAATAAAATCTTTGAATTTATTTGCGGTGGCCTCTTCTAAGCATTCTCTTCCTGCAGTCTTATCTTCTTTAATTTGAAGCTAATAAGTGTGTAAAAATAAATATATGTTTGCTTGCGTTTCCTCACCAAAATAATGCTACTGTTGGTATGTGGATAAGTACAAGGATTTAGGATTTACGGTCGAGTGCAAAGCATATTCCGTGCTTAGTTTCCTCTTTCCTTTGAATCAAGCAAAAAAGGAGGGGGGGGGGTCTTTTGTGCTGAATAGAAGAAATAAGCTATGATAACATGGATCATGTGTTCTATGTCGTGCCTGATTCCTTTTTATTGAAAAATCAGTAGATGCAGAATTGTATCCTTTTGGCTTGTTGCGCTTGTGTATGGAGTGGGGTTTGATTTTGAGCACCTCTAGTTTTAAAGGAATCTCAATTTCCCTCAAGTGACAATTTACCAGTACAAGAAGATATTCATAAGGGGATATAGAGTGGCCATATGTGGGATTTAAACTAGTTTCGTGCTGAGGCGTTATTGGCTGATTTGATTTATTACATTTTCTGTTCTCCTTAGACTGTAATATTCTTCCTTCTAGGTTGTTCTTGACAACTTCTTTCTATCTTCTGTTTTCAGGTAAATTACTCCTACCACTACTAATTTGGAGATGTACAATGGTAAAATTTTAAAACTGAAACTGAGGTCTCGTTGGCTCCAATGTATTTGGTTCTTCATCAGTGCAACATGAGTGTATTCCACAAGCTATTCTGGGAATGGATGTTATATGCCAAGCTAAATCTGGAATGGGCAAAACTGCTGTTTTTGTTCTTTCAACTCTGCAACAGATTGAACCTGTTGCTGGTCAGGTTGCTGCCCTGGTTCTATGTCACACTAGGGAATTAGCTTATCAGGCATGTATTCTGATCTGCATGTTTTCTGTTTTTCATTCATACGAGGTTAAATGATGTCTAATTTGCTAACCTGACCCAAAAGTATGTTTAATTTGCTAACTAATTACACTATCTGCAGATCTGTCATGAGTTTGAGAGGTTCAGCACATATCTGCCCGATATCAAGGTTGCTGTTTTCTATGGTGGTGTCAACATCAAACTCCATAAGGAGCTGCTGAAAAATGAGTGTCCGCATATTGTCGTTGGAACTCCTGGAAGAGTACTTGCATTGGCAAGAGACAAGGACCTGTCTTTGAGGAATGTGAGGCATTTTATACTAGATGAATGTGACAAGATGCTTGAATCCCTTGGTATGTCTTAGCTAAGCTTTTTTTTACATAACTTTCTCTGCTAGAGTTACTATCATCTTTACTCTTTGGTAATACTTTTCTTAAGTACTTCTGTTGCATATGCAGACATGAGGAGAGACGTGCAGGAAATCTTCAAAATGACTCCTCATGACAAGCAAGTCATGATGTTTTCTGCAACTCTCAGCAAGGAGATTCGCCCGGTTTGCAAGAAATTCATGCAAGATGTAATGTCCTGTGGCCAGTTCTTGATTTTAGAAGTCTACCGTTTTCCCATAATTTCAGCTTTCTGCAGGCAATAATATAGTGTTTTTTTTTTTGGTATAACCATTGTCTAAACTTAATTTTACTGGGGAAGTGAACAAAGATGAGGTGTCTTTGGAGCTGGTAGCTGTAAAAGCTGTGCTTTGCAGCTAATTTTTTCCATTAAGGTTGTAGTTCTATGTTTTCTTGGGTTTGTCTGTCATCTTTGTTCTTCCATGTTCTTGTCCCATAGTTAAAGATGTAAAGAGGGGTGGGAAAGATCTTTAGTGTGGAAATGGATGTGAAGAGGGTGGGGATGTTAGTGGAGAAGGGTTAATCTGGGAGGTTGATGCTTGGAGTCCTACTGGAAGCTTTTTGGTAAGCGCTGTAGAAAGACATGTTGAACATGGGGGACTGGTTGGGTGCTTTTACTCTTAAGCTGCAAGGAGAAAATTCACAGATGGAGGATCTTCATCCATCGTTCATTTCGTAATCAGATTCCCTTAGCTCACGAAGCTCCTAATATCCTTTACTATAACATTTATTCCTTTCAGCCAATGGAAATTTATGTTGATGATGAGGCCAAGTTGACCCTGCATGGACTTGTACAGGTACATTGTTGAAGCTTAATGTTTTGCCGTCATTTCATTACTTATCACAATCTTCCTGAAGCTGCTTCTATTTGGTGGCAGCACTACATCAAATTGAGTGAAACTGAAAAAAACCGTAAGCTGAATGACCTGTTGGATGCTTTGGACTTCAACCAAGTTGTTATTTTTGTCAAGAGCGTGAGCAGAGCAGCAGAGTTGAATAAGTTACTTGTGGAGTGTAATTTTCCAGCTATCTGCATCCACTCTGGCATGACTCAGGAAGAAAGGTATGCCTGACTTCTGGTTCAACTTCTCTTGATGTTATCTGTTTATGCACTCGGGTCGTTTGGTAGGCTCTATAGGAATAGTACTGAATAGAGTGTACTAATAATGCTGGGATTAATAATGTTGGGATTAGTTATGCTGGATTAGTTATGCTGAGATTATTTTTTATCTATTATTTGGTTTGTGTATTAAAAATAACATGCATTGCATATTTTTTTTATAAAATTGTTTGTTTACAGAAATACCCTCCATGCATTAACCTGCGTAAACTTCTTTGAAAAAGGGTTTTAAGGGCAGTTCTGTCACATGCTTATCCATGTATTAAAAACCATGGTATTGCTAATGGCAAAGCCATGTATAAGAATAGTACTGAATAGGGTTTAGAACTAGGTTGAAAAACACTATTAAACAAGGGATAATAATGCCAAAGCTAATGCATGTATTGTTTTCCCTAATACATCCTACCAAATGACCCCTCAGTGTTTACTCAATGTTAATAATGATTTTAATAATTGTTTGTGACCATGAGAAGTCTAGTGTCAACAAGATTATCAGTTCCTCGACAAGATTCCATTTCCCCCCTAGGATTGTGGTATTAGTTGTGTTAGAAGAACAAGGTTCAGAAGCATTTTTCTTTAATCTTTTTGCACCTCTTCAAATCTTCCCTTCTCTCCTTTGGAGTTATTTGCTTGTGCGTACATTTCATTTGATTTCTTGAAGGCTATTGTGTATGTGTATTAGAAGGGACCGGTAATCATGTTATGCTGCTGTTAACATCTTTTATTTGCATGTTATGTAAGCTAATTCTTTTCTTGTCTGCTTGATAGATTGACACGCTACAAGGGTTTCAAGGAAGGGCACAAGAGAATTCTTGTGGCGACTGATTTGGTTGGGAGAGGCATAGACATTGAAAGGGTTAACATTGTCATTAACTATGACATGCCAGATTCCGCAGATACTTACCTTCACAGAGTATGTCCTATCTGTCCTGAAACTCATTTTTTTCAAGTTTTGAATTCTGATCTTGTCCAAGTAGTCTTATTGTTTAATCTTGAATGATACTGATAGGTGGGAAGAGCTGGTAGATTTGGAACCAAAGGCCTTGCCATAACATTTGTGTCCTCTGCATCAGATTCTGATGTTCTCAATCAGGTTGAGAGTCAGACCTCCAATTTTTTTTGGGGCTCTGTTATGATTTATAATGCCATCCGTATTAACATCAGTTCCTTATGCTTTCACCTACTGTAGGTTCAGGAGAGGTTTGAAGTGGATATTAAAGAACTTCCTGAGCAGATTGATACTTCTACATACAGTATGTCCTTGATGTTTACTTCTGAAGCTTTGTTGGCTTTTTTTCGATGTTTGCCTTTTCTTCTTGTTGCGAATCTGATTGTGAGCATACCTGCAATCGCAATGAGAAAAGAATCTTCATGGGATTATTCCCAAGGCTTTGGTTCAACGAAAAAACTAGTACATTGCAGGATATGTGGTTGGTGCATGTCACAAGTTTGAAATCTTATTGGTGAACCAAGCTTTGGTATTTTAGTGGAGAGTGTAGAGGTGTGGGCCATATCCGTTCGAGATTGGAACAGTGAATTTCTTTCATAAAAAAGAAAATTAAGTATATTTCGTACTCCATATCCTGGAAACCCTCGGTGCCTACTAGGATTTGCATGACTTCTTTAGGATTATGTTTCTTGAAGTGGTCCGTGATATGGTACAGTAATGGTACAAAAATAGAATCATAATTCCTCTTAAAATTCTATTGCTTTTGAGATATTCTATGCATTATGTGGTCTTATGGTTTATTTATTTGTTGGTTATTTGATCAATTTTTTTCTGGAGCTCACACTAGCATATCTTGTGTACACAGTGCCATCTTAGTGGGCTGAGGCCTGCCTAGCAAATGTTGAAGTTGATTTGCTGAAGACTGGGAGTGGCGGTGAGGTTTCTGCTTTATGCAATATGGTTGAATATTGAACCTGTTAATTTGAAGAACTGCGCGGAGGCTTCCTCTGCTTTGGCACTTCTGGATTTCCTGTACCCTTATCGAACCTATGCTGTTCCTACATTAGCATGTAAATGTCTTAATATTATGATACCTAGTATTCTAACTGGTACCCAAATGGATTGTTTGCTTTAGTTGTTTCTTCGTACTGCTGCTAGCTAATGTTATATAGCTAGACTCCATTGTTCAAGTTTCTAGAGTTATTTTCCTCTGAAATCGTGCCTCTGCAAAATGGTGTGGCAGCTTGGTGAAGGGTTGGTGTCATCTGCAGTGGCAGAAATTCATTAGGAATATCAATTTGGAACTTTTGGTTTCGTATTAACATGCAATATTTAGTTTCACTTTGGTGAATTTTCGGCTGTTAGTACCATAATCGACCATAGAGAGGAAATCTCAAGGCAGGTTGAGCATTATATATATACATCTGGGGTTCTACCAAGTCTACCTGTTATCATATTTTGGCTTTAGCTTGAAGTTGTGTTGGAGTTATTTATCTTGACAACTGATGTATTAGTGTTTTGTAATTAGCCATCTTTGTGGACTTGGTTGTTGTGTGGTTAAATTGACTTACAATCTAGGTTCTTTGTCCTAACTTTCTATTTCTTTAAGAAGTCATTCAAAATGCTGTCTTTAACTTGTAATGTCAATTATTTTAAGGGAAAAGGGCCAGATATGCCCCTGTACTATTAAAAATTGTCCACATGCTATACTATAGGTCTACCCCTCTCAGCAAAGTAATCAAAAATACCCTTATTTCTAATGGTGCTCTACCATGGCAATCCAAATCCTACATGGTCTGATATCTGGGTGATGTGGATGCCATGCCACCTCACCATCTTCTTCCCCTCATACCTTGAAATGGAGGATCCAAATTTTTTTTCCTTCAAATCTGGAGAAAATTACTGTTAATCTCTGAATCTAACAAGAGTTGGCTGTAAGAATTGTAAGCAACTGCTTTTCGAAGCAATGTATCAAGTGATTCCCTTGTGCCATGGCTTTTCTCGAGCTGTGCTGCTTTAAGCCAGATTTTTTTTGTAGTTCTAAATACAGTAAGAGCATGTGCATAAATGTATTTTGCCGTTTCGATGGAATCCCTTTTCTTGCACTCCTCAGCATCAGCAACCCAGGTCCTCTTCCTATCTTCTTCCTCAACACCAATCCCAACAGTGTTATTTATTATAGCCTGGCAAGTCCCAAGAGAACCGGCTCTTTCACATCCCTCGGCCTCCTTCATCCAAGCCTCCCTGTCAATCTCCAAACCTTCTCTCTGCAAAGCCAACTCTTGTTAGATTCAGAGATTAACAGTAAGTTTGTCCAGATTTGAATGAAAAAAAATTTGGAACCTCCATTTCAAGGTATGAGGGGAAGAAGATGGTGAGGTGGACCAAATGTCAGAACATGTAAGATTTGGATTGCCACGGTGGAGCACCGTTAGAAATAGGGGTATTTTTGATTACTTTGCTAACGGGAGGGGTAGATTTAGATATATAGTATAACAAGGGACATGTGTGGATAATATTTAATACTACAAGGTTATATCTGGCCCTTTTCCCTTATTTTAATGCAAAATCGATGGCACCTTGTTCCTTCGGGTAATTTCTTTTGACGTTGTTTGATGTCTTTTCATATCTTTAAACAAGTCAGGCAAAATGAACATTCTTTTGACTTTAAGTCGAGTGATGATAAATTCCAACATCGAAAGGACGTTATGTTTTAGCTATTGTTATTAACTTTTCACCAGATCAATTATAATAAAATGAAAGGTATCTACAAAAAATGACGCACAATCAGAATCACCAGGCCAGGTAGTTTGCTTGTTCCTATTTGACCCATTCACTTGATGTAGCAAATTTGGTACTAATCCAATGACCAGGTAAAGCTCTAGAAAGAGAGAGAAGTTGTTTTCGTCCGTGCATTGGCTGATATTGAGCCGTGTCTGACTGAGTGACACGGTTCCTGTAGAGGTCACTGTACAAGTGATCATAAGTTTAGTTTACTGTTCAAGTGGTCATATGTTTAGTTGGTAAATTTTTTATCTGAACTTGATGTTTTCACCAATTTAATAAATATATGAAATATGTATTTAGAATATTTTTGCTATTAAATCATGCTTAATTAGTATTTTCATCTTAATTTACTAAAATTTAATCATGTTATATTAGTGTAAACTTTTACCTATTTAAGTGGCTAGATTAAATATTGGACAAGTTCGATGAGCCGTCAATGCATTTTGCTTTTCGGGGAAACCAAAATAAGGTTTGTCTTTCACATGCCAGTGAAGACTCCTTTAATCATTTTCTTAATCATCTGTTCTTTTGTCCTTTCATAGAACCTACAAAATGCCTTTAAATCTGTTTGCACATATATGAAAATAATGTAAAACTTAATTTTACTCTTCATAAATATTATATTATTTTTAAGATCATAAATTCTAAAGCCCCCTCTTCTTTTTTCTCTTTAAATCCGCGCCTAATAAAACCTTAACGTAAAATGGTTCAGAGTGAATTTAGTATTATTTTTTGTGAGATATATCACATCACATGAGGCTCCACGGGTCAATCTCAACCCAACAATAAAGGTCACCAGCAGCGTCAGTCACGGAGCCAAGTTCGGTAAAAAAAAAGGGTTCAATTGATCCCCTTTGTAAATAAATTACATCATATAAAAAGAGTAAATGCATTTTTTTTGTAAATATATAAACTATTGAATTTCCTTGACGCAAGTTTGTATTTTTTATGTGATATTTTTAAGTTGTTTAAAATTCCCTCACTCAAATTCCTGGTTACGCCGGGCTAAAAAGTTTCTGTTCTTTTGCCTTTCTCTTTCAAGTCTTCTTCAAATGATGCCTACTTTGGTCCCACCATAATACCATTGTCAACATTTTCAGTTGGTTAACCTCATTATTCCTAACTCAGTTATCTGCTTTTTCACTATACAAACCACTATATATTCACAAGCTGATTCTTGAGTTGGAGTTGAAGTATAGTTGGTGAGCTGCCCGTGGGATTGTTTACTTGTAGCAAGAGCGCATTAAATTGAGCATTTCTTATCACATCTTTTTTAGTTTTTTATTTTTGTAAAAGTATTTACCGATTCTCTGGGAAAATATGTTGGTCTAGCATAAGCAATTCGAGGATTTCAATTGGTGGTGGGAGTACAATTCTTCATTTCAAGTTCCGTCACTAGTGCCTTGTATGGTTTGTTGGCGTACTCGGGTATGTCAATTTTATTTTCCTTTTGAGTGTCAAATACCGTATTTGCCCCTTAATTACTCTTAAAATTGGATTAGAAGTGTACATTTTCTTTAATTGAAGGTTAGATATGCTTAACCAGAAAACACAGTGTCTGCAACTAGAATATAGCAATAGTGAGGGACCAAAATTGCTATTTTTCCCCCAAAAAACATCGGTTGCAAATTACTTGATTATGAAGAGAGATTTGTTAGTGTCAGTGTCAGATGGAGGAGAGCAATCTATTAGTGTTAATGAGGCTTTAGAAGAATTAATTCCTAACTCATCTATAGTGAGTAAGCCATACTTAAAGAGGATTGCAGTGAATCTTTTAGTAGATTTCAAAAATTCTTTTCCATAATAAATGCAATGCTCAGAAGCGTATAAATCCGCCCCTCCTCCATACAAAAACGACATCGGAAAAAAAACGAGAAGAAGAACGAGCTTTGTTCACTATTCTGCAATCGATTTAATTTGAATGGTGAGCTCAATGTCTTTATTTATTTTGAGTTGGAATTTTGTTTTTTTGGTTATATGGGACTTGAAGGGTAGCCTTGGATTGACGGTATAGTTGTCTCCATGTGACTTATAGGTCACGGGTTTGAACCATGTAAGCACTCACTAATGCTTGCATTAGGTAGGCCGTCTACGTCACACCCTTGGGGTGCGGCCCTTTCATGAACCTTGTGCGAACGCGAGATCTTTTGTTCACCGGGCTACCCTATATAGCTATTATGACTCTTATCGATAATCATGATTATTCATTTTCTTCATTTCTTGTGTGCAAATTTTTTTGCAGGATCGAGCTTTCATCTTTGTGATTTGTATTGCTCCATTTATTCTTGACAAAAGTCTTGCTGCTATTTTTGATGTAACAAGTTATGGCGCCGTTGGAGATGGAATGCACGACGACACTAAAGTAACACAAATAATTTCAATTGTTAAAACTAACTTTTTTTTCACTTTCACTTTTATTTTATACACACATTTCAATTACTCATACGCCTTGAGAAACAACACGCGTGTGCTCAAGAGCATGTATCATCTTATTCTTAAGGAAAAGTATATATATATATTATTGCGTTTTCAGAAGATCATTTTTTAATTAACAAGAATAAAAACTAATCTTTTACTTTGATTAAAGTCCCCTTTTCAAGGAAAGGAGAATAAAATTGAGATAGAAAGAGAATTGTTTTTTGCTACTTTTCCCGTTAATTAAATTATTTTTTAAGGCATTTTACAGCTTCTTATTCCATTTTTATAGGCATTCAAACAAGCTTGGACAGCTACGTGTAGCGGTAAAAGTAGAAATCCGTCAATGCTTATACCAAGTGGAAAGTCATTTTTAATACGGCCTATTACATTCCAAGGACCTTGCAAGTCCTCCAATATTCATCTACAAGTAAGTTTCTTCAATTTCTATTCCTATTTCACTTCATTTTTCCTGGTTATATATATATGAAATCCTATAAGAACGAGCTTGAATTTCAGAGATTGTGGTTTATGATATTACGTTTAACTCCCTTATTTTGGTATTTGTAAAACAAAAATTTAACATAGTTGTTTTAATATAAAATACAAGTTGACTAGTTTACTCTTTTTCAATAAACTTTTATTTTATTATTTACGTACTTTTGTGTTGGGATGTATTAATGTTTGAGAGGTAGTGACGAGTCTTTCTTTCTTCTTGATTTGCCGTTTGTCCAATTTCCAGAAACGATAACATGTGTAACTTACATGATCCATTATGTCTGCTCTGCTCGGTTCTCTTATTTAAAAAATAAATAAATAGATGGAAAGTAGTTTTCAATGACAACACTCTGGTATACAATTGAGAGCGGCATTGAAAATTGACAGGGCATAAACGGTATAATATTTTTTTCTTTACAAGGGTATTTGGTTTTTCATTGTTAAAGAACTTATTGAAAAAGATATTCATATAATTAATTAACTAGAAGAGCTTACTTTTAGTAAAGGGGCAAGTTGGTAAGATTTTTTTAATATTAATGATAAATAGATTAAAAGAATTACTACTGAGAAATTAATAAAGAAAGATAAGAAAAACATCATAAATCACAAGGAAAATTAGTGTTACGAAGCAAAACCTAAGAGTATATATGTCTCTGAAATTATGCCAAAGATTACTAATACTTATTTTTTGGTAAGAGTAGCATTATTTTCTGAACATAAACATATTTAGCAATTGCATTGCAGTTATCAGGATCAATTGTAGCACCAGAGGATCCAAAGGAATGGAGAGGTTGTGAAAATGTTAGTTGGATTTATTTTACAGGTGTTTTTGGTCTCTTCATCAATGGTTCTGGTACTATCAATGGCAATGGCCAACGCTGGTGGAAAATTCCTAGTGGTATCAGGGTGCGTTTTAAACATCCCTCTATTTTATCATAATTCAAGATTGCATTGTAGGGGCATTTACCAAAATACAATAAATGAAACCAAGGATCCAAACCTACGACTTAAAATTACTATTGAATCATTTTTATCGTTACACTAAAAACTTCTCTTATATTAAATGGATTCAACTTATTTATTCAGTGTAGTTTTTGGATGAATTTGATTCAATTAACTCTCTTTCGAATCATGTAGGGGAAAATGTTTTTAACTAGTACGTACTTTGTCCTTGTTTAATTGCTTGGATAAGTATTAACAAGTGAGATTATTCTTGTTTCAGGTGAATGGAACTTGCACTAAACCAACTGTATGAAATTTTTGGGAAAATTCTCTGATACTAAATTTTTATTATGGTCACCTTACTATGTGTTATTAATTTGAGTCTTTTAATTTTTGCACATATGTCTTTTATAAGATTACATAGAGTTTTTTCTTCTTCTTTTTCTTGGTAGGCTGTCCACTTCAATTATTGTAACGGCCTTCAATTGAGTGGAATTAAGCTAGTGAATAGTTCGAGAAACCATATAAGCCTGACTTACAGCAAAGGAGTAACCATCTCAAATATTCATATAAGTGCACCAAAATATAGTCGCAATACTGATGGTATTGATATCTCTAACTCTAGCCAACTTCACATTCAAGACTCCACTATTCAGACAGGTACTTCTTGTGCTCTCAACTTCCTAAAATCTTAGCTTGTTTGCGGCAGAGGCGGATTCAGAATTTAAAGTTTATAATTTCTTACAACGATTTTAAATTAAGACTATAATAATAACTGGTAAAAATAGTACGGGCTAGTCAGTTTTCGGACCGATAATTGAAAAATAGCCAGCGTTTGCAAAGTCATTAAAAAATAGCCACTATTTTGCTGCAACACGGATCGGTCCAGCATAATATACTGGAGATTGGTGCACCTGTGTATGAACTTCCATCATATTATGCTGGAACTCCAACATGCGGAAAGTTCCAGCATAATATAATGGAGATTGGAGCACCTGCGTATGAACTTCCAGCATATTATGCTGGACCGGTATATTATACTGGAACTCCAGTATATTATGATGGAATATTTTTCGGATTTTGAACAATATTTTCGTTCAGATTTATCTTTACATGAAAAGTGGCTAAATTTCGATTACTTTTGAAACTATGGCTATTTTTCAATTACCACTTGTAAATCATACTATTTTTGAATTTCTCCCTAATAATTGACTTCACATTCAAATATAGAATTGTAGATACTTAGTTCATTTCTTAATTTGTATACAAGAACTAGACAAAAGTCATTGGATTTATTTGAACCCGTACCCGACCTCCAGATCTATCCCCGTTTATGAATTTTAAAAAAAGGTTTGCAAGAATTTACATAAAATAAAAAATGAAAATAACCGTGTTTGTTCTTAAATGCACTTCATTTTTTCGAACATCAAACTAGAAAGTTTTTCGAAAAAAGAAAATCCAAAGGTCACTTTTCTGAAATATTTTCTCGAAGAGGAAGCGAAACGCACAATTTGGAGTTTAATTATGTGAATATTGATTTTGCACTATAAACAAAAATTATCAGAATATGTTGGTTGATACAAACAGAATTTCCCAAATCCTATTTCATACACTTTTATTAAGCAAAACGCACAATTTAGAGTTTCACAATTTTTAAAATAAAATAGTAAACTAATTTAATTCACTCCCATTCATCTAAGATCCTAATCCAAAATAAACTGGAGTAATTTATGTTATGCATGACCTGTCCTATCACTTAGCAATATTTTTAGCCTGAAATTTTAAGTTGATTAATATAACCTATTAACTACTAAGGTTATTGATATTGAAATCCTTTTATACTGCATGAAATGTTTCATTTTTATGCCAAAATTAATTAATCCAACAAAAATTAATACTAACAAACAGGTGATGACTGCATTGCCATCAATACTGGGTGCGTTGATATTCATATTTCTGGTATTTCATGTGGACCAGGGCATGGTATAAGGTAGAACTCCTTTTATTTTATTTTTTAAAAATTTCTATTTATTTCTTTACGTTTTTATAACTAATACAGTACATTTTATGCAGTGTGGGAAGCTTAGGTCCAAATAACACATATGCGTATGTGGACAACGTCTATGTAACAAATTGTAACCTTGTGGGAACTCAGAATGGTGTTAGAATTAAGACATGGCAGGTAAACAAAAGTCTCCCTTTCATATTAATATTATAGCCTTTTAGGCCAAACTTCTTTTTGCCCAAAAGTATTTTTTTTTTATTTTATCAAAAGTGCTTTTGTCCCAAAGTTAATATGTTTGTCTTAACTTAAGGAAAATTATTTTTGAGTAAAAGCAGAAGCAGTTTTTGAGAAAAATACATTTAGAAGCATTTTTTTTAAAGTTTGGCCAAACACTAATTTCTACTCAAAAGTATTTTTAGATTAATTAGCCAAATATAAACTGTTTCTCACCAAAAATATTTTTTTTTAAAGTTTTTTTAAGAAAAGAATTATGAATACTTATACTAATTTATCTCTTCATGCCTTCATAGGGTGGTTCTGGATATGCTAGGTCTATACATTTTGAAGATATTCACCTCAAAAATGTAGAAAACCCCATCATTATTGATCAGAATTATTGCAATGGAGATCATTCATGTCAACCTCAGGTAAATAAATAAATAAAAATATATCATTTTTTAATTTTCTAAAGAAGACTTTTAAAATTTTCATCCTTTTTATTTTTTAATGTTGAACAGGAAAGTGCAGTGAAAGTGAGCGATATAACATACAAGAATATACATGGAAGTACAAGCAGCAAAGCAGCAATAAATTTGAACTGTAGCAATAGCACAGCTTGCACCAACATTGATATGGAGAATATCAACATAACTCCAGTTGTCTCTGGACAAAAGATTTTTGCTATTTGCAATAATGCCAAAGGAAAAGCCTCTTCAACTTCACCTCCTGTACCTTGCTTGGATAAATATTAGAGCATATTTTCCATTTATTTAGTTCCATAGCCATTTGCAGTGTGGTAATTAGATTTGACAAAAACTACCGATTGGATATGGTCACAAAGCTATATAAACTATCTCACTTTCAAGTCATGAGCCACTAAACAAAATTTGAGTACATGAAGCTTGGAGGCATTCCCCATGAATAAACAAAACGTCTAAAATAAGTAAACATTTGACACGATTCGCTAATATAGGAATAAATCAACGGAGCCTATGAACTGGATCTAGGAAACTTGCATTTAGCCACGAGTTTTGTCACTTGCATACCTAACGCCTGCCACACGACGTGGCAAGCTCAGACAGGCTAATTACCTCCAAGGATACATAGCAAGTCTCGTTGATAATCCCCCAACGAAGGACAAGACTGGCATGAACTATATATATAATTATAGTAAAAGTACAATAAGTAGAACATGTAATTTGCATAACAAAAAAGAAATTATAATATGAAAGCTAAAACTGATTCTAAAAAATAAATACAAACTGATAACTGAAAGCTGAAAATGAAAACCGAGTCTATATCTGAGCGTTATACCTATAAGCATGAGATAGCTAACTCTGGCCACCATGTCACTCATGCTTGGAGAGGTTGGTTACTTCTCTTTCTTTCTGAATGTGATCACAGAAATTTGAAGCTAAACTGAAAGTTTGAGCAATATATACAAGAAATTGCATATAAACAAACAAGCACAACACATCATAAAAACTAATCATTTTCTGTTTTGAATCTAAACTGAAGGCCTGAACAGTACAAGCAACTTCACGCAAGCAAATAGTAACAAATAACTATAACAAGTCATACTATTTAATCTTTTTCTGTCATAAAGGTTTTCAATTGTAGTTTATTTTGAATTTAACGAGGCAAGCAATCAAGCAATTTAATATGCACATTCTAGTCTTGCCCTTAACTAAAGAAAAACACCTCACATCACCTCAAATATTTAGCTCCAAGTTACTTGTTCAAGTTATCCGAGTGTTCTATAACTCTTAATCTATAATCGGAGTGATATAGATCATTAACTCAATTAATTCCATCTAAACCCAAATCACCAAACAAGCTTAAATATCAGTTCATGGCTTTCTTGGCAATTTCTACCAATATTTTTTTTTCAAACTTGAATCTATTAATCATTAAAGATTCTAAGACTACTAATTTATGTAGTAGAAGTATTGGGAATTTACCTTGAATAATAGCAATGGTGAGAATATCTAAATTTGCTGATGTTATGCACTTTTGAGTTTACAATCACTTTACTTGGTCCCAACTCCCAACTCTTTTATCTTTCCCAAATGTGCGTTTCACTCGCTGCTATAGTAGTGAAGGGCAATAGCTTCCTCAACCAAAAATCAATAACTAAGCATATAGAATAGGAATCATCATATAAGTGACCTTGATGTCCGGCGGGAGTGCATTACTCAAATGATCACTCAACTATTCGTAATTATCTAGTAATGTCATATTTCTTTCGTTTGTAGCAGAAAAGTCACTTAACTATGCCGATAGTACTCAGAAGGTTACTCAACTAGATTTCTTAAACTTTTGATTGTCAAATACCTATTTTGCCCTATAAATTATTATTTTTTAAAAACTTTTGTAATATTATATTTTTTCTCTCTTTTTAATCTACATTATAGAGAAAATAAATTTTATTTAAAAAATAAAAAAAATAATATTCTAGCATATATAATATCAGAATAATAAAATAATGAGCATAATTTTTAAGAATATATAATATATATTATAAAATGCCTTTATTTTAAATAATTATATTTATATTACATGCATAGAATATATATTTTTAAAACTTTTATTTTCTTTCATTCTCAATTGTGTCAATAAATTTTTGAGTATTTGTTGCTAACATCAAAATTGTTATTACGAACCACTTGTTCTAGTTAAATTATTTACTATGCTGAGTTTGTTATTATTCCACCTTTATATATGCTTAAATACTATTTTATTTTTTTATTTTATAGATAAAATTTATTTATTCTATAGGGAAGTTCATAATTTAAATTAAAAAAAATTCATATAATTACAAAAGTAAAACGAAATACAAAAGTTGATAATTTAGAGGGAAAATAAGTATTTGACAATCAAAAGCTTGAGAAATCTAGTTGAGTGACCTTCTGAGTGCTATATGCATAGTTAAGTGACTTTGTTATTATAAATAAAAGAAAAATGACTTTAATAGATAATTTCGGATAGTTGAGTGATCATTTGAATAATGGACTCATATTATTTAGGAACTTTTACCAATTTATACTACATTCTAAACTTATTTATTCCTTTTGGAAAGAATATCACTTAATTACAATATCATATACATAATTATTATTTATATACAAAGTAATGTATTAGACTTTGATCTTTTCCATTTTCTCTCCCTCTTCTTCCTTCCCCATTCTAAATTCTGAAGGCTGGCAATGAGAAAAAGTTAAAAAATAAAATGGAGAATTAACACAAAGTGAAGAATCTTAAAGAACCGAAAAAACTAAAAAGACTACCAGTTTGAGAAATTTGTCGTTTCTTGAACTAATCAATATTCGTCATTGCACCTTACGAGTTAGGACACATGAGAGGATGAAGGTATCGAATTAGTAAGATTTTTTATTTGGAAGGATTATGAAAGGGAACGACTAATGAAGATGGAGTAGAATTTGAAAATAAACAACAACAACAACAACAACCCAGTATAATCTCACTTGTGGGGTCTGGGGAGGGTAGTGTGTACGCAGACCTCACCCCTACCCTGGGGTAGAGAGGCTATTTCCAATAGACCCTCGACATCCTTCCCTCCAAGAACTCCCCACCTTACTCTTGGGGTGAAAATAAACAGAGACTTAAAACCAAAAACTAACTTAGACGGAAAAATATGATTTTAAACTCCATTGGCAACCATTAAAAAACTTCTAAGCTTTTAAATTCGAAAATCGAATTTTGCAAAATTGCTAGTTGTTTGGATTGAAAATATCCTTTGGAGTTTATATCTCAACTTTGCGGGAACATGATGAAGATTCGAGTTGATTTTGATTAGAATTTCAAATTAAAACTCGAAGAAGAAGACATAAATAAATTATATATATTTTTTTATATCGGGTGTACAATTGACGTACAAAATATATACAACTAATATAATTGTATACAAGTTATATATAAACTATAGCTTTTTGATCGGATTCTGTATAACAAAAAAAATTTATATACAAGTTACATATATTATATGTAAATTGTAGTTTTGACTGAATTTATTATATATTTTGTAAGCATCTCTAGTTGCTTTTTGTAAATAGTAAAACCTAAATAAAACGGATAAATATTAGTATTCTAATTTTGTATAATAGGAAAGAAACCCGATCATTTATACTTGTAATGGGCCCTACCCGAGTAAGAATCAGCTCAAAAGCCCATCTCATCAACGTTTGGGCACCCATTAATTCACTGTATACACAATAATTATACACAATTATACATAGAAATGTTACCTCATATAGCAAACTATTACATCCTATTTATTATAAACCATAATAATTTCAAAATATTATTACTTATAGCTACATTTTCTATTTTATAGCAAAATAAGTATTTATTTTATACCCTACCATTGAGGCGTGAATTATGCCATTTATGTTCTTTCTCTCTCTTTTCCTTCTCTCTCTCTCTCTGTATATATATATATATATATATATATATATATATCAGCAAGATTCTCAACCCTCTCTCTTCTTCCTCAAGTCTCTCTCCTTTTTCCATCGAGGTAGCCATCGTAGCAACCATTTTTGGTGGCGATGGTGGACTTTCTAAAGCAAAGTGAATAGATTTGAATCGAAGAGGGAGTAATTGAACAGATCTGGCCATGGCTATGAATTGAGCTTTTGGAAATCTGAAGCAGAGTCGCCGGAGAAGAATTGAGGGACGGATTTTTGTTCGTCTCTGTTTTTAGTTTTAATACAATGTATATAGTATTTTGCTTGGCCGGAGAACGCCATCTCCGACGAACTTTCTTCTCTTCTTTGCTATTGAGTCACATACAATGGAACAAATACATTGTATGCCGTACAAATGTACTCAAATATATTATATTTTTGTATAAATATATTATATTTTCGCTTGTATTTATGTATTCTGTAGGTCTGTATTTTTTGAATACAACTGAATATTACTGTTTTTGTGATTTTTTGTTGTTTTAATACAGTTGAATTGAATACGGTGAAATGAATACAATGTATAATAGTGAATAATGAATATCGGTGAATTGAATACAATGTATACAGTCGAATTGAATAGAACGATATACACCCTATTTCTTGATTTTTGTTGTTTGAATACAACTGAATTCAATATAGTGAAATTGAATATAATTCTATATTGTGCTTTCTGTTATAAAATACCCGTAATCACTATTTTTAGGCGGATTACCTCACTGTATTAATAAATATATTTGCGTGAATACGTGGAATACAGAATTAACCAGCTGTAATCCATGTTTTTTAGGCGGATTACCTGACTGTATTTATAAATATAGCCGCGCGAATACATGAAATACAGAATTAAACAGATGTAATCCATATTTTTTTAGGTGGATTACCTTACTATATTTATAAATACAGTCGCGCAAATACATAGAATTTAGCACAATAGCAACAAAATTTTATAGAATTGAATTTGTTGAGTTGAATTAGGAGTGATATACACTAATTGCTCCTCTTTCCGTTATTAAACAACTAGACTTCCTATTTATTAGGCGAATTCTGCGACTGTATTCATGAATAAAGTAGCGCGAATACAGTACGGTAGCAACATAATATTAGTTATATGAAGTAAATATGTATATGGTAGCTATAGGAAGTTAATATCCACTAAACTATAGTGGTTTCTGAAAATTTCTCATTATACATTTATAATACATGAATTTTATATATTATACATCCGTCTGCTATTTTGAGTTTAAGCGCTTGGGTAGGCGGCTATTTAATTTAATTCTTCTTCTTTAAAATGAACAAAGATTGCTAAAAGTGCTAATTTATCACTACAATCCGAGCCAAAGTCGACCTCGAATATTCTTATAATACAGTCAGACCTTTCTATAACAATATTCTTATATAACAACCATTCACTATAAAAATCAAGTTTTTCTCGAAACAAATTTTTTATATTATATTTTACCTTTCTATAATAGCTTTTTACCAATAATAGCAACAACTATCTTCTAGCAGTACTGTCACAACCCGGAATCCCACCCTCAGGACCGTGATGACGCCTAACATTTTACTTGCTATGCAAGCCAACATTAGTTAGTATACTTAATCAATTTTTAATAATCCGAATCAAATCATTAATAAAAATAAATTGCAATGGTCTGAAGTAGATATAATAAGTAACATATGGCGTAACTAAACATATCTCAGAAATCTGGTGTTACAAATACATGAGCAACTAGAGTACTATGATAAAGTCTGAACAAAGATACAAATGTTAGAAACTAAATAAATAGTAAACTGGATAAAAAAGGGGACTTCAGGGCTGCGGACGTCGTGCAACTATACCTCAAGTTTTTGATGCAGCTGAATCCGAGCAAAAACACCACTAAATGCCTCTGGGACCAATATCAAAATCTGCACAAGAAGTGCAGAAGTGTAGCATGAGTACAAACGACCCAATATACTCCGTAAGTTTCAAACCTAACCCCGACGAGGTAGTAACGACTAACGAGGCTATGACTAGACACCTACGTAAATCATGTACGAGTATGTATATATATATATATATATATATATATATATATATATATATAAAGCAAAAGAATAACAAATAGAACCGTTAAAGTATTAACTGGGATGGTACATATAGAAATGGGAGTACAAAAGATCGACAAGTGCAAAATCACCGAATAACCTTTCTCCGAAAGGAAACAATAATAATTCAACCAAGTCATCAATCTGATATCCAAGTAAAGCAAAGAAATCAATAATGGCACGACATCACCCTTCATGCTTTTATTCTCATCCTCGCCATGTGATATCATAAGTAAAATGGCACGGCATCACCCTTCGTGCTTTTACTCTCAACCTCACATGATGTGATAAATGATAATAAGCAATCGAATGTACGACATTACCCTTTGTGCTTTAAATCTCACAATCTCTCAATAAATAATAGTGTATGCAAATAAGGGACGGCAACACCCTTCGTGCTTTTCACTCTTCCTCACCAAGCAACAACGTTAATTCAAAATAGCAAAACAAGGTGGGAAGCTATTTCACTTCAATCTTAGTGTAATGATAATTCATCTCAGCTTTTAA
>AWOL01S0020887.1:110093-129096 GCA_000715115.1 Nicotiana otophora
ATATATATATATATATATATATATATAAAGCAAAAGAATAACAAATAGAACCGTTAAAGTATTAACTGGGATGGTACATATAGAAATGGGAGTACAAAAGATCGACAAGTGCAAAATCACCGAATAACCTTTCTCCGAAAGGAAACAATAATAATTCAACCAAGTCATCAATCTGATATCCAAGTAAAGCAAAGAAATCAATAATGGCACGACATCACCCTTCATGCTTTTATTCTCATCCTCGCCATGTGATATCATAAGTAAAATGGCACGGCATCACCCTTCGTGCTTTTACTCTCAACCTCACATGATGTGATAAATGATAATAAGCAATCGAATGTACGACATTACCCTTTGTGCTTTAAATCTCACAATCTCTCAATAAATAATAGTGTATGCAAATAAGGGACGGCAACACCCTTCGTGCTTTTACTCTCAACCTCACATGATGTGATAAATGATAATAAGCAATCGAATGTACGACATTACCCTTTGTGCTTTAAATCTCACAATCTCTCAATAAATAATAGTGTATGCAAATAAGGGACGGCAACACCCTTCGTGCTTTTACTCTCAACCTCACATGATGTGATAAATGATAATAAGCAATCGAATGTACGACATTACCCTTTGTGCTTTAAATCTCACAATCTCTCAATAAATAATAGTGTATGCAAATAAGGGACGGCAACACCCTTCGTGCTTTTACTCTCAACCTCACATGATGTGATAAATGATAATAAGCAATCGAATGTACGACATTACCCTTTGTGCTTTAAATCTCACAATCTCTCAATAAATAATAGTGTATGCAAATAAGGGACGGCAACACCCTTCGTGCTTTTCACTCTTCCTCACCAAGCAACAACGTTAATTCAAAATAGCAAAACAAGGTGGGAAGCTATTTCACTTCAATCTTAGTGTAATGATAATTCATCTCAGCTTTTAAAATTCTAACAACTCCAAAATAATCAATAAATATGAAAGCAAACAATTAAAGAAATAATAATCTAACAACGACATAGGAAACATAGTCATGAAAATAAAATAATATAATAAAATAATTACCACCTGCATGATTTAACCCAATAACAACGTATATATACTCGCCACCTTACATATACGCCGTCCCCACACATAATTCATATAGCAAAAGACCAACAAGTCCTAATCCTTCAAGTCAAAGTTAACCACGACACTTACCTCACTCCGCAACCAAATCAATGCTCAACCGTGGCTTTTCCTTTAGAATTAGCCTCTAAACCAATCAAATCTAGACAAATATAGTACAAATGCTTCAAAATAGGATTTAGAAACTACCCACTAGTGAAAAAGATTCAATCTTTGATGAATTAGAAAAAAGTCAACAAAAGTTAACCCCGGGCCCGCTTGGTCAAAACCCGAGATTCGGACCAAAACTCAATTACCCATTCACCCCCGAGCCCGGTTATGTATTTTATTTTTGAATCCGACCTCAATTCGAGGTATAAATCTCAATTTCTCAAAATCTCTAATGTCTACCTAAATCCCTAATTTCTACCATGAAAATCCTAGATTTGATGTTGAAAACACATGAAAAGAAATGGGTAATTGAAAGGAAGTGAATTAAAGTTGCTTATCAATGAATTTGGGAAGAAAAATCTCTAGAAAAATCGCCTTTAGAGTGTTTAGAGTTGAGAATGGTGTAAAATGAGTTAAGTTCCGATTTTTTCCTCTTTTACTCAGCTCCGGATGTCACAAATGCAAATTATTGTTCGCAAAAGCGAGGCTCGCAATTGCGAGCCAGACCTTGCGAATGCGAGATCTGCAGACAAGCACTAGAAACATCAAGCAGTGCACCAGTAATCCTCAAACTATCCAATCTTACCCGAAAGCCATCCGAAACTTACCTGAACCCCTCGGGCTCTAAACCAAACATGCATACAAGTGTAATAACATCATACAAACTCATTCGCACAATTAAAACACCAAAATAACATCTAAAACTACAAATCGAACACCAAAATGAATGAAATTTCAAAGAAAAACTAAAGAACATCTAAAATCACAACTAAGCGTCTGATTCCTATCAAACCAACTTCGTTTTGCACCAAATTTTACAGACAAGTTTCGAATAACAAAATAGATCTATTCCAAGTCCCAAAACTAAAATCCGAACCCGATAGCCATAAAGTCAACATACAGTCAAATCTAGGAAACTTCCAAACTTTCAAATTATTAACTTTCGGCAAACAAGTCAAATCAACCTAGGGACCTCCGATTTCTATTACGGGCATACGTCCAAGGCCAAAATCACGATATGAACCTACCGGAATCATCAAAACACCGGTCCGGGATTGTTTATCCAAAAAATTGAATGTGGTCAACTCTAATCTTATTTTTAGTTAAAATTTCCATTTTTATCAAAATTTCATATAAAAGCTTTTTGAAAAGCGACACGGATCACGCACACACACCAAGAAATATCAAATGAAGCTACGGGAGGTCTCCGATTACGAAAATAAGGGCTAGTACTCAAAATGATCTATAAGATCGTCACATTCTCCTCCTTTAAAAGAAACGTTCATCCTTGAACGAACATAGTAAAGTACTTGGACTGGTGAAAAGGTGTGGGTATCTACTTTGCATATTGAACTCGAACTCCCACATAGCTGCCTCGATCGACTGACCTTTCCATTGTACTTTCATAGAAGGAAAACTCCTAGATCTCATGTTTCGAACTTACTGGGCTAGAATAGCCACCGGCTCCTCCTTATAGGCTAAATTCTCATTAAGCTGAACCGTGCTGAAGTCTAAAACATATGACGAATAACCATAATACTTTCGGAGCATAGAAACATGAAACACTGGGTGAACATCCGATAGTCTAGGTGGCAATGCAAGTCTGTAGGTCACCTCCCTAACTCTCTCAAGCACCTCAAAGTGGCCAATATACCAAGGGCTCAACTTGCCCTTCTTCCCGAACCTCATCACACCCTTCATGGGCAAAACTCTGAGCTAAACCTTGTCACCTACTATGTATGCAACATCACAAACCTTCCAATCAGCATAACTCTTCTATCTAGACTGAGCTGCACGATGCCTATCCTGAATCAACTTGAGTTTCTCCAAGGCATCCCGAACCAAATCAGTGCCCAACAACCTAGCCTCTCCCGGCTCAAACCAACCGGAGAATGACACCGCCTCAAATATAAAGCCTCATAAGGAGCCATCTGAATACTCGATTAGTAGCTATTATTGAAGGCAAACTCCGTAAGCGGTAAGAACTGATCCCATGAACCCCTGGAATCCATAACATAGGTGCATAACATGTTGTCCAAGATCTGAATGATGCACTCAGATTGCCCGTCTGTTTGGGGGTGAAATGCTGTACTCAACTTAACCCACACACCTAACTCACGCTTCACGGCTATCTAGAAATGCGATGTGAGTTGTGTGCCACGATCGGAGATAATAGACACTAGCATACCGTGAAGACGAACAATCTCCTGGATATAGATCTGAGCCAATTGCTCTAATGAATATGTAGTCACAACCTGAATGAAATGTGCATATTTAGTCAGTCTATTTATAATAACCCACACCGCGTCGAATTTCTTCAAAGTCCATGGAATCCCAACAATGAAGTCCATGGTAATACGCTCCCACTTCCACTTGGGAATCTCAAGTCTCTAAAGCAAACCGCTCGACCTCTGGTGCTCATACTTTACCTGTTGACAGTTTAAACACTGAGCCACATACTCCACTATATCTTTCTTCATTCTTCTCCACCAATATTGTTGCCTTAAATCCTAATACATCTTGGCGGCACCCGGATGAATGGAATAACGTGAACTGTGGGCCTCCTCAAGAATCAACTCACACAGCCCATCTACACTAGGCATACAAATCTAACCCTACCTCCGCAACACCCTATCATATCCAATAGAAACCTTCTTGGCATCACCGTGTTGCACCGCATTCTTAAGGACAAGCAAATGGGGTTCGTCATACTGGCATGCTCTTACAAAGAAGACCGATAAACTGCGCAAGCAAGAATCCGGCTAGGATCCGAACATCTAACCTCACGATCTGATTTGCCAAAGCCTGAGCATCCAATGCTAGTGGTCTCTCACCAACTGGAATATATGCAAGGCTACCCATACTTTCAGCTTTTCTTTTCAAGGCATCGTCCACTACATTGGCCTTCCCAGGATGGCATAAAATGGTGATATCATAGTCTTTTAACAACTTTAACCACCTCTGCTGCCTCAAGTTTAGATAATTTTGCTTAAACAAGTGCTGTAGACTCCGATGATCTTTGAATACCTCACACGACACGCCATAGAGATAGTGCCTCCAAATCTTCAATGTGTTCGTAATGGCTGCCAACTCTAAATTATGAATGTGTAGTTCTTCTCATGGGGCTTCAACCGACGTGAAGCATAAGCGATCACACTATTCTCCTGCATCAAGACACATCCGATGCCAATCCATGAAGCATCACAATAAACAACATATGAACCCAATGCTGAAGGCAAAATTAGAACTGGAGTTGTTGTCAAAGTAGTCTTGAGTTTCTGAAAGCTCAACTCACACTCATTGGACTATCTAAAAAGAGCACCCTTCTGGGTCAACTTGGTCAATGGAGCTGATATAGATGAAAACCCCTCCATGTGCCGGCGATAATTAATGAATGCAGATTTTAACCACTTATTAGTACCTTATTACTTTACTTTTAGTCCGAAAGTATTGATTTTTGTTCCTATAATTAATGAAATTGTGCAAATTGCAGGAATGTTGGAGAATTGGACCTCAACAAAGAAATCAAACACAAAAGGAGTGTTTTGGCTCATAAAGCAAAAAGAAGTGCAACATGCCAAAAGTGCGATCCGCAAAAGGAATTCTGCGGCCGCAGAAGAAAGTGCGGACCGCAGAATTACCTCTGCGGCCGCAGATCTAGCACCTGAAGCACAAAGGATGTTTGGTAAAGTGCGGACCACACACAATTTATGCGGCCGCAAAACATGGTCGCACTGACAAGAATTCACAATGTTCAGAGAATGTGCAAAACGACCAATTATGAAGCCTTGCCAAGCCACAGAAGGAAAATGCGGTCGCATAAGCTGAAGTGCAGCTGCAGACTGAATTGTGCATCTGAAGAAGTCCTTCACCTGCAAAACTAAGAAGAGTTTGGACCGCATATGGAATTGTGCGGCCGCAGAACCTCCCGAAGGGCATGTTTGTCAGTGAATTTTGGGCCACTATAAATAGACAGAAAACACTTTGTTAGGGAAAGTTTGGTAGTTTTTAGTATTGTAGCCATTATAATTTACTATTTTGGATAATTAGTGACCATTTTGGGTGAAGAAAAATTAGTTTATCAATTTAATTTTGTTTTATGGCTTTAATTAGTTCTTCTTCTTTGTTTTCTTCAATTTCTATCATGAGTAGCTAGATTTTCTTTAAGGTTGTGACCCAACCTTAGCGTGTAAACCTTATGGGTGATTAATTTAATACTTGTTTATGATTGGGTATTTATTATTTAGCCTTATTCATGCATTATTTCTAGAATTAATTGTTGCAAATATTGATTCATGCCTATTTAACTTGGTTCTTACTTGACAAAGAGAGACTTAGTCTGAAAAAACTTGACTAACAAGAAATTTGCCTATTTAATGTTTTGGCTAGCCTAATTAAAGGGTTTGAACTAGAGATAGGGAAAACCCTACTTGAACTCATATCAACTATTTGAATTGATATCCAATTGGGCTTGAGAAAGCCAATTTGGGAAAATTCACTCTATAACAGAGAGGTATTAAGTGGGTAATTTAGAATTGAGAGTTATAATACACCCCGATCACTAAAATAAACATTAACATGATTTATCCATTAGGCTAACACCTAGGTTAATGTTACATCCCTAGGCCTTTTACCCATTTGATAAAAACAACAATAACAATTACTAGTCTTCTAGTCTCTTCCATTTAGTTGATAATTACTAGTGTTAATTTTAGAAGTAGAAAAAAAATTCCTATGTTTGGAAGCGCAATTAAGATCATTTCATTTATTCTCATCAAGTGTACACCCTAACACCCATATTAAACTCACTGTGAAAATCGACTCCGACTCTTGTTTGGTACTATTCTTCCAACGACCGTTTTCACTCACTATTGAGTCTGGATTGGGCGTGGATCAATTTTTGGTGCCATTGCGGGGAGTTTTAATGGTGTTAGCTATATATTTGAGTTTATTTTTTAAATATCTTCTTTTCCTTCCGTGTTATTAATTTGTTGAAGAAATTATAGGTACAAACATGGCGAAAAATGAGCTCGAAAATATGCCATTTGGGGACTTGTACAGCAAGGAGAAACAACTCGATGAAGCACCTCAAGTGCCACAACTGAACGACAAGGACATGTTCCACAAGACAATGTGTCTGTACCTCAACCACAAGTGGCACAACACCGGATATTTCCCAACGAAGGTTATGCTAGTACAATAGTTCCCCCTAATATTTGGACAAACAACTTCCAAATTACCAATGTGATGCTTACTTTGGTAGATCAACGTGGATTTTTCACTGGTGCTCCAAGTCAAAATGCCTATAAACATTTGAAGGGCTTTGTGGATACGTGTTGTTGGAGCAAGAAAACTAATGTTTTCAAGGATGCATTGAGGCTAAGGCTTTTTCCCTTCTCTCTACGGGGTAAAACTTTAGATTGGTTGGAACATTTTTCGAATCATTCAATACATACTTGGGATGAGATGGCGACGAAGTTTATTGCTAAGTTTTTCTCTCCCGGGCACATGGCTACTATTCAGGATGAAATATTGGCGTTTAAGCAAGAGCCCAATGAACCTTTGCATGAGATTTGGGAGAGATATTGAACAATAGTGAAAGAGTGCCCAAACAATGATATGACCGTCAACATGATTCAACAAACTTTCTACCGTAGTATCAATACTACAAATAAATATGTGGTCAATCAATTGGCCGGTGGCAACTTTATGACAATACCTTATGCGGAGGCATGCAAAATTTTTGATGACATGGCGGAAACGTCATCGGCATGGCAATCCCGAGCTAATATTCTACAAGGTGATCCCAACATAATATAACTTCACAAAGAGTTGCTAGACCATGGGCAAGCCATTGCTGAATTGACAACGACCATGACTAAACTAGCAAATACCCAACTTAATCAAGTGCAAGATCCTAAGAAAGTTCATGCTATGGAGAGAGCTAATGTATTGGTGAACAAGAAGTGGACCAAGGGTCCACAAATGCAAACCCGAGTGGAGAATTTTGTGTAAGATGATGGTGGTTTTGAGCAAGATGATTCTTATCATGATCAAGAAGAGGAAGTTCAATATGTGAACAATTTTTAAGGGCAAATAAACAACTTCCAAGGTTCAAATCAACAACAATGGAGACCATAAAATAACCAAGGCAATTAGAGTTCTAACAATCAAGGAAATTGGCATAATAACAACAATCAAGAAAATTGGAGTGGAAACAACCAAGGAAATTGGGGAGGCAACAATCAAGGCAACCGGGGTCGGGTAATGTGTCAACAACCAAGCAACCCACCTCCTTATCCTTTCCATGGTTCAAATTCTTCAAACAATAAGATGGGTCCTATTGAGAATATGTTTAAGCAAATAATGGAAACGAATGATGACTCAAATACCCAACTTGCCTCACACAACACATCAATCCATAATCAAGAAGTTCAAATGGGGTAAATCTCTCAAGCTCTAAATTCGCGTCCTAAGCGTGCACTACCAAGTGACGCGGTAGTGAACCCAAAGGGTGGTAACAATACGGGGCATGCTATGGTGGTTATCACAAGAATTGAAAGAGGAGGTAATGCACCCACCTCAAGTGAAAGGCAACTTGTAGATGATGACCAAATGGTACAAGAGTAAGAGATCCCAAACAATGTTGTTCAAGCAAATGATGAGGTTCGAATTAATATTGATGATAGTGTTGAAGAGACTCAAGAGGAGGCGAACCCCTCTAGGGAGCACATCATTGATATACTAGAACTGGTAGTGCAAAAGGCTAGGGAACCATTGCCTAAGCCTCCACGCCACTACCCTCAATGACTTTCAAAGCAAAATGGTGAGAATCAATTCAAGAGTTAATTCAAATAATGAAGAGTCTTTCGATTAGTGTACCATTGGTAGAAGCTTTGGAGAAAATGCCCGGTTATACAAAGTGTATGAAAGTCCTTGTGACCAAGAAGCGTTCAATAAATTTTGAAACTATCAAGGTCACTCATTAAGTGAGTGCAATTGTTCATTCCATGGCTCCTAAGTTGGAGGATCTCGGTGCTTTCACGAATCCTTGTACAACTGGGAGTGCCGAGTTTGCTAAAGCTCTTTGTGATCTTGGGGAATGTATCAATTTGATACCCTATTTGGTTTCCAAATCTTTTGGAATTGGGCAACAAAAACCCACTTGTATGAGGTTGTAAATGGCAGATCGTACCATGAAGAGGCCATTGGGTATGATTGAAGATATTTTGGTCCGGGTTGATAAGTTCATTCTTTTGGCGGACTTTGTTATTGTAGATTGTTAGGTTGTTTATGAAGTGCCTATCATTCTTGGGATACCTTTCCTTGCTACGGGTAAGTCTTTTGTGATGTGATATAAAGAACTCACTTTCCGGGTTGGTGATGAGCAAGTGGTATTCTATGTGTGTAAGTCTATGCGGCAACCAAATAACATTGAGGTGTGTTCTTTTGTGAATTTGGTGACCGATATTATTTTTGATGATACAAGTGCTACAATTAATGTTGGCGGTATGTTAGAAGCTGTTTTGCTCAATTTTAATGATGACGAGATGGATGGTTTCATGAAATAAGTGAATTCTTTGCAAGGAATAAGGTCGTACAACTTTGCACCATAGAAATTATCTTTGGATCTTGAGAATAAGAAGACTCATCCTACAAAGCCTTCTATTGAAGAGCCATCTACTTTGGTATTGAAGCCATTGCCTCCACACCTTCGACATGAATTTCTTAGACCTTGTTCTACTTTACCGGTTATTCTTTCCACTTATTTAACTAACGTGCATATTGATTCCACATTGGCGGTGTTGCAAAAGAGGAAGAAAGCTATTGGTTGGACTTTGGCAGACCTTTGGGTTATAAGCCTGACCTTTTGCATGCATAAGATCAAGTTGGAGGATGGTGCTAAACTATCCGTTGAACATCAAAGAAGACTCAATGAGGCTATGCAAGATTTTGTCAAGAAGGAGATTATCAAGTGGTTGAATGCCGATAGTTCAAGGACCTCTCCAGTTCAATGTGTCCCAAAGAAGGGGGGCATGGCGGTGGTTACCGATGATAAGAATGAGTTAATTCATATAAGAACGATGATCAGTTGGAGGGGTTGTATGGATTATCATAAGCTCAACAAAGTTACAAAGAGGTATCACTTTCCACTTTCTTTCTTAGACCAAATGCTAGATAGATTGGCCAGTCGAGCTTTTTATTGTTTTCTTGATGGGTGCTCGGGCTACAACCAAATTTTCATTGCTCCGGAAGATCAATAGAAAATAATCTTACATGCCCCGATGGTACTTTTTCTTTCAAGAGGATTCCATTTGGTTTGTGCAATGCACCGATGACTTTTCAACGGTGTATGATGGCTATTTCACGGATATGGTGGAGGACTACTTTGAGGTTTTCATGGATGACTTTTCGGTGGTTGGGGATTCTTTTGATGATTGTCTTGCTAATTTGGACAAAGTGTTGGCTAGATGTGAAGAGACCAATTTTGTGCTCAATTGGGAGAAATGCCATTTCATGGTTGAGGAAGGAATTTTCCTTGGCCATAAAATCTCAAATAATGGAATTGAAGTTGATAAGGTGAAGATTGAGGTTATTTCTAAGCTTCCACCCCCAACTTCAGTAAAGGGTGTGCGGAGTTTCCTAGGCCATGCAGGTTTCTACTGGTGCTTTATCAAAAATTTCTCTAAAGTGATGAACCCGTTGTGTAAGATCCTTAAGTAGGATGCCAAGTTCTATTTCAATGATGGTTGTATGAGTGATTTTGAACTATTGAAGCTCAAGATGACAACTACTCCTATCATTACCGCTCCAAATTGGAGTTTTGAACTCATGTGTGATACAAGTGACGTAGCGGTTGGGATGTTTTGTGGAAACGTATAGTTTTTCATTCGGTTTACTATGATATTAAGACAATGAATAATGCTCCAATCAATTACACCATTACGGAGAAGGATCTCTTTGCTATTATGTTTGCAATTGAGAGGTTCTGCCCGTACTTGATGGGTGCAAAGGTTATTGTCCACACAGATCATGCGGCGCTTCGCTATTTTATGAGAAAAAAGGATTCTAAAGCCCGGTTGATGATATGGTTACTCTTGTTACAAGAATTTAATATTGATATTCAAGATAGGAAAGGTAGTGAAAACTAAGTGGTGGACCATTTGTCTCGTTTGGAGAAGGAAGGGAGGCCACATGATGGCCTTAAAATCAATGATTCCTTCCCCGATGAGAAACTTTTGGCAATTTCAATGAAAGAGGTTCCATGGTTTGCGGACATAGAAAATTTTCTTGTGAGTGGAATCATTCCGGATGAGTTCTTTTCAAACCAAAGGAAGAAGCTCAAAAGACACTGTCAACATTATTATTGGGATGAACCATACCTTTTCCGAATTTCTACGGATGGGGTTATTAGAAGGTGTGTACCGGAAGAAGACCAATGCGATATTCTTGGTGCTTGTCATTCTTTTCCATATGGTGGTCATCATGGTGGAGCAAGAACAAGGTCCAAAGTTTTTATTTATGGTTTCTATAGGCCTACTCTTTACAAAGACGGAAGTGACTTAGTGAAAAGATATGATGAATGTCAACAGGCCGGTGGAATTTCAAAGAAAAATGAGATGTCTCTCACAACCATCTTGGAGATTGATATTTTCGATGTTTGGGGCATTGACTTTATGGGCTCTTTTATGAGTTCTTGTGGAAACACTTATATCTTGGTCGCGGTGGATTATATGTCCAAATGGATTGAGGCCGTCGCCTTACCCAAAAATGAGACAAGATGTGTAGTGGCTTTCTTGAAGAAGAATATTTTTACAAGTTTTGGTACTCCACGTGCAATCATAAGCGATGGGGTTCACACTTTTGCAACAAGGCTTTTGACACTTTACTTAGAAAGTATGGTGTTACTCACAAGGTCACGACTCCCTATCATCCACAAGCTAGTGGTCAAGTGGAAGTCTCCAACCGGGAGATAAAGAGTATCTTATCTAAAACGGTGAATGCTAATCAGACGGATTGGTCCAAGAAGCTTGATGATTTATGGGCTTACCAGACGACATACAAAACACCTATCGGAATGTCTCCATACTGGTTAGTGTTCAAGAAAGCTTGTCATCTTCCGGTGGAACTAGAGCACAAGGCAATGTGGGCTTTAAAGAAATTGAATCTTGATTGGGATATAGCTGTTAACTTGCGGGTTGCACACTTGATTGAATTGGATGAGTTCTGGTACCATGGATATGAGAGTTCGTCCTTGTACAAAGAAAATATGAAATATCTTCATGACAAATACATTTGGAACAAAGAGTTCAAGGTGGGTGATCTTGTATTGTTGTTTAACTCAAGATTGAGGATGTTTCCCAAGAAGCTAAAATCCAAGTGGAGTGATCTATTTGAAATTATTGGTGTGACACCTTTTGGTGCATTAGATTTGAAGAACAAGAACAATGAAGTATTCCGAGTCAATGGTCACCGGGTGAAGTACTACTTGGGTAAAGTTGGAGAGAGCCACATGGTGGTGGTCATTTACTTCACTTGAAGATGCTTTGACATTGTGTCGTGCCGCGACGTTAAATGAGGCGCTTCATGGGAGTCAACCCAATTATTTTCCTTTTTTCTTTTGTAGTTAGGGTTATTTGTTATTTCTAACTTGATTTAAAGTGTGCTATAGGGTTGAGTGTTACATGCAAGAAGGGTGGACAAAAATGGTTAAGTGTTGAAAACAATTCTGACTGCACATTTTAATTGTGCGGCCCCAGAATTAATTGTGCCACAACAAAAGAGCTTGTGCGATCACACATTTCACATGTGGTCCGCACTTTTGGAAGCCCCACAAAGTGATAAATTGCAAACTCTTTGTAGTTTGAGCATGTCAGTGCATGGCTATTCTACAGTCGCGAGACGAATATTGCAGCCGTACTCAAAATTGTGAGGACAAAACAAGTTACACAGTCCACTGCTACCTAGGTGAAGGAGTGCAGACTGCACTTGGAATTGTCCATCTGCACTCAACCCTTTTCTCTTTCAAACAATCTGATTATAAATAGAAGTTTTTCTTTCATTTTATACTTTTCTCCCACCATAGAATCACTATTGCTCTACAAGATTTACCGAAAGATTTTCACTGTCAACCACACACACCTACCTGTGCTCACATATGTAGTGCACTCTCTTAATCTGGTATGCTTCACTTCTAATAATCTTTTGTGTTAGTTTAATTTTCATAATTGTTTTAGTTTCTTTTTAGGCCATCTGTTATTAGAGTTCATCCATGTGTCCATGTGTGGGTAGATCTGTGCTGGGTAGTCATTGATACATTCTAAAATGGGTTGGGTTAACTAGATTTGATGTGTATACCATGTTTCCATATTGATTTGTACAAGTAATTGCAAAAATCTAAAGTGAAAAAACATGACCGATCATTAATTTTGAAACTTGCAGCCGTACTTGAAATTGTGCGGTCCGCAGTTTGGTTGTTCTGGTAAACTGGTGAAGGAAAGTGCTTTTAGCGGTCACACTTTAATTGTGTGGATCACAGAATTACTTGTAAGGCCGCACTTTGGCCTCCACACTGTCTTCAGGGAGCAGGCAACTAAGCTTTTGAACTTTCTTGTGAGAAGTGCATCCGCACATGGAAATGTACGGTTCGAACTCCCATTCTCCGGCCGCACATCAGAAAAGTGCGGACTGTATATCCCATATTCTGCAAGCATATCACCCTGTTGAAACCCTACTGTGTCCACATTGTTCTCCCTTGATTACATAAGTCCTAGTCGTGTTGAATGATGACATGCAACTAACAATCCTCTTTGTTTTGATAAAGATAATGATTCGATCATGAGGTCGCAGCGAAACTGCCAAGGGTAGAGAAGACTCTTCTAGGGATCGAGGCAGAGGTGCCTCGACCCCTCAATATGCCTAAGACTATTCGGAAGAAAGCTACAACAGGCAGAGGGAGGGGTGCAGACCCCTCCGAGTCTAGTTCTTAAGCCCCGTCTAGGGAGGCTTCCGAGGGCAACTCCGTGTCTATTCCAGAAGAGCAGGCAACTATACAGTCCAAGCCACAGGGGCGATCTGAGCCTCTGGATATGCCTTTATCATCTCACAGCATTTTCGAGTGTTCGGAAAGTGATAGCCAAGCTTCCGAGCCAGCTGCTCCAGGGTTTGGTGCACAGGATATTCTAGATGATGGAAAAGAGGGAGAAGGTACATCCACAAGGTTTGAGCGGACAAAGAAGAAGGAAGCTTGGGAAGACAGATTTGTGAGTTTGGCTGTTTTCATTGATTTTCGGATATGGTGGCCGGTAAGTTCATTGACACATGAGATGTAGTTTCTGTTGAGGGATCTTGATGGATACAACCCTGCAGTTTTGGATCAGTTCAGATCAAGAGAGGGATGAATGTTATTTACTAAGGAGGTCGTGGATGTCAAGGAGAACCTTGTCTGCGAATTCTATGCCAGCATTTCACACATTCGCAAGGGGACAAAGGTGACCAAAGTATGCAACCTTAATGTAAAGTTTGATCAGCACACGTTAAACGCGTACTTGGGTTTTGAGGATGTGGATCCAAAGGAGTAACTATAGAAGTTGGCCTTGAAAACAGAGGCCCGACCATGGCTTGTTGAGATCTTAGCACCGGGACCACCTCCACTATGGATCACTGCTGGGGTACCCATTCAACGGAGTACACTGAGCTTTGAGGCTAAAGGTTAGTAGACCTTTGTGTGTAGCCGGCTTGACCTATGCCAGGATGAGAACAACTTGCTTGTTTGACGTGCACTTCTAGTGGCTTCTATCACGGTCAGGGTACTCGATCAATGTGGGTGCCCTGATGTTGGCCAACATTGCTTTGGTAGCGCAGCAGACTAACATAACTTACCCCTACCCCAAAACTATTACAAAGTACCTTACTGATGCAAATGGAGAGCCAAAGCCATTTGATACGGTGGTGAAGCCAAAGAAGTCGTTTGAGTGGTACTCGCTGAAGGATCCGACCAACCCGAAGAAGAGTGCTCAACCTTCTTCTACTACTACAGGCCAGTCTGATGAGCCGATAATGGTAGTTTCTGACACAGCTGATATTCCATCTACATCAGCTGGGACCTCTACCAATGAAACAACTATGCCTCCACCACCATCCACAGCTCCTTCCATAGCTCCTTCTACAGTCCCTACTTCGGTTTTAAGGTCGCTGCCCATGCCTCCGGGCCCACTTTCTGCTCTGCGAGTCTCCTAGACATTGGCGAGTCTCAACAACCGGATGCAGGTAACTACTTCAAAGCTGTTTGAGATATCTAGTACTGTTGCAAGACAATTATCCACACAGGCACCGCGGGATTCTACTGAGCTTGATGAGAAGCTAGGCAAGATTTTGGACAACCAGAAGGTGATCATGGACACTCTGGTCCATCATGGTTCAACTATTGAGGGTTTGACCAAGCAGGTCAAGAAGATGAGGAAGTCTTAGGCCAGCAAGAAGTCTATAAAGAAGCTCCGAGCTGAGGTGACCCAGCTAGCTACAACTGGGGATTTACCATTTGATATGCTGCTTGACCCAAACTAGTTCCCCCTTGATCCATCTGCACAGGTTGCTCTAACTGGCCAGTTTGAGGAGCAATGCGTTGTTGCCGATACTGCTGACACAATACGTGCGATGTTCGCCACTCCCGCCGCTCCCAGATATGATGATGATGATATACAGTTGGTTGAGCCAATAAGAGTTGATGCTGCAGGGGACACTGAGATGTCCAAGGATGCTTAGGAAGTTTCTTTATTCTCTCTCCTTTCACTCTTATTTTGTTAAAGCATTGGGAACATTGCTTACTTTTATTCTGGGGGTCGAGTTTATTTGATACGTTTGACACATTTGGATATATTTTGACTGTAATAATTGGATGATTCTGTTTCTTTTTATTTTATCTATATTTAGTTAGTTATTGCTTTCATTAGCTTCTTCAATTGTTTACTTTGATTTTTGTTTTGTTAGTAGCTTCTTTTTATGTTAGTAGTTTTCATGTTCTTCATAATAATATGGATAATAAGCCTTTGGTTTTCTTAATGCCACAGTTCTTTCCAAAGGTAGTCTTTTGTTTAAAAGGGTGACTCTTCCCGAGGATGGATGGTGTAACAACTTTCTTAAGGGAATGAGTCCGTTTTAGTGTTTAGGTAATAATAATAGTAGTAGTAATGAATAAAAGACCTAATAAAGTCATTCTCTAAAAAGAGTTATTCATGCTTCATTTGGCACCAACACACTTAACTGCGTGTTTATGGTTTGAAATAATGTTTTTGAAAGAAAATAGCTCTAGTTAGTGATTTTGAGACTCTTGAGTTGACTTCTATAATCATTGAGTGGTTAATTGGACCCTAGTGATCTTTAACTTGATTGTGATTGTTGTAGGCTTTAGACTCTATCCTCTTTTACAGTCTAGTTGCATGAGGGGTGAGGTGATTTTTTTGCTAGTCTAAGTATTTGCGTGAATGGTCTAGAACTTGCCCCAAATGTGTTTCAAGGTGAAATCCTAAGTTTGCTTAGTTTGAAAGATGATTGTAGACTTTCCTTGGTCCATTTGAGCTTTCTTTGCCACCCAATGCTTGTTATCCCTAGTCAACCCCCTTTGCGCCTTTAGCCTTTCTTAATTGGTAACTATTCTACAAGCCTTTACCCATTTTGTTTTAATCATCTCTTAGCACCCAGACCTTCCTTAACACTCTTATGAAATAAGTGGCTTAAGGCATACGTTTGGGGGGAGAGTTGAGGAATTTAAAATAGGTATCAAGGCACAAGAAAGAGTAAAGAAATGATCTCTATGAAAAGAGAAGGCAAGAAAAGAAAAAAATAAAATAAAATGCCAAAAAGAGAATAAAAAGGTAGGTTGATAAATAAAATAAAGGAAACTATCTTTAGTATGAGCATCAAGGGAGAAAAAGAATGAAATGAACAAGAAAGAGTGATTGCCCCCAAGAAAAGGAAATACCTCTAAGAGTTGGTTAATGTGAGCCAAGAAATGAAAATGCGGTGTGCTTAAGGAAGGGTGTAACAACTTATCCCATATGGTATCCTACCCTAATCTAAAAGCCTTCATTACAACACGAAAGAAGTCCTCCTTGATTTTGCATCGAGTGAGCTTATATTAGTAGTGATTTACACGCGGGGCAAGCCTATGATACTTGAAGCCTTACTTGTGACATTCTTCTGTGAGAGAAGAGTGAACCTTTCATTGATCTAAAAATTGAGTGCTAACTTTTGAAGTGATCTTGGCAAATAAAAGGTAGAGGAGGAAGATTATGGATTCCACCATGATCTACATGATAGAGCGAGAGTCCTTGATAAGTGAAGTCAATTCTTGAAGCTGAAGTGTCAAATTAGAGCTATATATGCATAATATATGATTTGTCACCTTGTTGAAGATGCATGAGTATTATGGGTAATTGTTGGTTCCGACTGAGTATGAATGACTTATAATTGACTCTTTGAAAAATGACCTTTCACTTTAAGGAGGTGGGAACTAATCTATTTTTTCGAGGACAAGCAAAGACTTAAGTTTGGGAGAGTTGATAAGTGTGGATTTTAATCATTTATTAAACCTTTCTTGCTTTAATTTTAGTCCGAAAGTGTTGATTTTGTTCCCAAAACTAATAAAATTGTCAAAATTGCAGGAATGTTGGAGAATTGGACCTCAACGAAGAAATCTAGTTAAAAAAGGAATGTTCCGGCTCATAAAGCAAGAAGGAGTGTAGCAGGCCAAAAGTGCAGTCCGCATAAGGAATTTTATAGCCGCAGAAGAAAGTACGGACCGCAGCATTACCTCTGCGATCGCAGATCTTGTAACTGAAGCTCAAAGGATGTTTGGAAATGTGAGGCAGCAAATATGGTCGCACTGACAAGAATTCAAAAAGTTCAGAAAATGTGCAAAACGACCAAGTGTGAAGCCTTGCCAAAAGTGCAGCCGCAGAAGGAAAAGTGCGGTCGCAGAAGCTGAAGTGAGCCACATACTGAATTGTGCGACTGCAGAAGTCCTTCACATGCAGAACTAAGAAAAGTGCGGACCGTACATGGAATTGTACGGCCGCAGAACCTCCCAAAGGGAATTTTTGTCAGCGAATTTTGGGCAACTATAAATAGACGTGAAACACTTTTTAGGGCAAGTTTGGTAATTTTTAGTGCTGTAGCGGTTATACTTTACTACTTTGGGTAATTAATGACCATTTTGGGTGAAAAAATACTGCTGGGGCATTTGTCAAATCCATAAATACCCAGTTCATCAAATCCATCGATACTGCTGGGGCATTTGTCAAATCAAATAATATCACTAGGAACTCATAGTGACCATAGCGAGTCCGAATAGCTCTCTTAGGGACATTCGATGCCTTAATCTTCAACTGATGGTAGCCAGATCTCAGATCAATCTTCAAAAATACTTTGGCACCCTGAAGCTGATCAAAAAGTCATCAATCCTCGCCAATGGATACTTGTTCTTGATAATGACCTTGTTTAATTGTCGATAATCTATACACATCCTCATCGAACCGTCATTCTTCTTCAAGAATAACACAGTGCACCCGAGGGCGAGATACTGGGTCTAATGAATTCCTTATCAAGCAAATCCTACAAATGCTTCTTCAGTTCTTCAACTCTGCTAGGTCCATACTTTATGGTGAAATAGAAATGGACTGAGTGCCTGGAGTCAGGTCAATGCAGAAGTCGATATCTCTTTCGGGTTGCATACTCAGCAAATCTGCAGGAAACACCTCTAGAAACTCGCGTACAACTGGTAATGAATCCATGGAAGGAACCTCCGCACAAGGATCACGAATATAGGCCATATATGCTAGACACTACTTCTCGACCATACCCCGAGCCTTCTTAAGAAATAACCCTGCTAGTAGAATGGCCAAGATCCCCCCTCCACTCTAAGCAAGGCAACCCTGTCATGGTTAAGGTCACCGTCTTGGCGTGACAGTCCAAAATAACGTGATAAGGTGATATCCAATCCATACCTAAGATAACATCAAAGTCCACCATATCAAGAAGTAGAAGGTCTACCCTAATCTCAAAGCTCACGATAGAGACCACACACGAGCGATAAACACGATCTACAACAATAAAATCTCACATAGGCGTGGACACATATACATGAGCACTCAAAGAATCACGAGGCATAACCATATATGAAGCAAAATAGGATGACACGTATGAATAAGTAGAGCCAGATCAAATAAAACAGAGGCCTCTCTATGAAAAACCAAAACAATACATATGATGATAGCGTCAGATGACTTTGCCTCAGGTCTAACTGGAAATGCATAAAAATGGGGCTAGGCCCCACCACTCTGACCTCCGCCTCTCGGACGGACTCTAGCTGGCTGGACTCTACCTCTAATGGCCTGGCCTCCACCTCTAATAGCCTGATCACCACCTATAATGACATGAACTCCACCTCTAATAGCCTGACCCACACCTCTAGTTGGCTGAGCGGGCGGTGGAGCAACCGGTGCCAGAACTATGGCACGAGAACCCTGATGTGGCATGCTGCCCTGTGACCTAGGGCAAAATCTCGCGATGTGCCTCGGATCTCCACAAGTATAATAAGTCCTCGGTTGCTGTGACTGCTGACTCTAGAACTGGCAATGTCTACCTAAATAAATATCTTGATAACTCTAGATTGGAGGTACACTAATAGGAGCAGAAGGTGCGTTGTATGCTAGCTGCTTAGGAT
>AWOL01S0020887.1:136079-200502 GCA_000715115.1 Nicotiana otophora
ATAACATATAGAACCGTTAAAGTATTAACTGGGAGGGGACATGTAGAAAGGGGAGTACAAAAGAACGACAAGTATAAAATCACCGAATAACCTTTCTTCGAAGGAAACAATAATAATTCAACCAAGTAATTCATCAATCTGATGTCCAAGTAAAGCAAAGAAATCAACAATGGCACGGTATCACCCTTCGTGCTTTTACTCTCATCCTCGCCAAGTAATATCATAAGTAAAATGGCACGACATCACCCTTCGTGCTTTTACTCTCAACCTCACATGATGTGATAAATGATAATAAGCAATCGAATCCATTACATCATCCTTCGTGCTTTAAACCTCATAATCTCTCAATAAATAAAAGTGTATGAAAATAAGGCACGACAACACCTTTCGTGCTTTTCACTCTACCTCACCAAGCAACAACATTAATTCAAAAGAGCAAAACAAGGTGGAACGCTATTTCACTTCAATCTTAATGTAATGATAATTCACCTCAACTTTCAAAATTCTAACAACTCCAAAATAATCAATAGATATGAAAGAGAACAATTAAAGAAGTAATAATCTAACTACGGCATGAAAAACATAGCCACAGAAATAACATAATATAATAAAACAATTACCACACGCATGCTTTAACCCAATAACAACGTATATATACTCGTCACCTTACATATACGCCGTCCCCGCACATGATTCATATAACAAATAGACCAACAAGTCCTAGTCCCTCAAGTCAAAGTAAACCATGACACTTACCTCACTCCGCAACTAAATCAATGCTCAACCGCGGCTTTTCCTAGAATTAGCCTCCAAACCAATCAAATCTAGCTAAATATAGTTCAAATATTTCAAAATAGACCTTAGAAGCTACCCACGAGTGAAAAAGATTTAATCTTTGATGAATTGGGAAAAAGTCTAATCCGGGCCCGCTTGGTCAAAATTCGAGATTCTGACCAAAATTCAATTACCCATTCACCCCTGAGCCCGGTTATGTATTTTATTTTGAAATCCGACCTCAATTTGAGGTCTAAATATTAATTTCTCAAAATTCTCAATTTCTACCTAAATCCCTAATTTCTACCATGAAAATCCTAGATTTGATGTTAAAAATACATGAAAGGAAATGGGTAATTGAAAGGAAATGAATTAAAGTTCCTTACTACTGAATTTGGAAAGAAAAATCTCTTGGAAAATCGCCTCTAGAGTGCTTAGGGTTGAGAAATGGTGCAAAATGAGCTAAGTCCCGATTTCTCCCTCTTTTACCCACCTACGGATGTCGCAATTGCGAGCTCTTGTTCGCAATTGTGAACATCGCAAATGCGAAACAAAGGCCGCAAATTCAAACCTTGTATTAGAATCCCAAATGTCCCAAATGCAACAAAATATTCGCAAATGCGAACTGCCCACCTTTGCAAAAGCGGCCAACTTCTTCGCAATTGCGAAGATACCACAATTTAGCACTGCATCGCAATTGCGATTGTAGAGTCGCAAATGCGGACACAACATCCATCACAAATGCGACCCCTTCTTCGCAAATGCGAAGTCTCAGCCCCCAACCCATGCTCGCAAATGCCAACTATTATTCATAAAAGTGTGGCTCGCAATTGCGAGCCAGACCTCGCAAATGCGAGATTTGCAGACCAACACTAAAAACAGCAGTGCACCAGCAGTTCTCAAACTATCCAATCTCACCCGAAACGCGAGACAACTTAAGCTTCACTGAAATAAGGAAAACATTTTTCTTTCTTTCATCCATACCTTCGGCTGGCTATCGTTCTCTGGAAAATTCTAAAGCTTTCGGATCTGAAACTCAGCCAAGCCCCTCGGGCTCCAAACCAAACATACATACAAGTGTAATAACATCATATGAACTCACTCGTTCGAACAAAATACCAAAATAACATCTAAAAGTACAAATTGAACATCAAAATGAATGAAATTTTAAAGGAAAACTCAAGAACATCTAAAATCACAACTAAGCGTCAGATTCCTATCAAACCAACTCCGTTTTGCACCAAATTTTGCAGACAAGTTTCAAATAACAAAACAGACCAAATCTGAACCTAATATCCGTAAAGTCAACCTACAGTTAAATCTAAAAAATTTCCAAACTTTTAAATTGTTAACTTTCGGCAAAACAAGTCAAATCAACCTAGGGACCTCCGATTTTAATTTCGGGCATACGAGAATCGTCAAAACACCGATCCATGGTCGTTTACCCAAAATGTTGAACGTGGACTCTATCCTTATTTTTAGTCAAAATTTTTATTTTTATCAAAATTTCATATAAAAACTTTTTGAAAAGCGACACGGACCATGCATGCACATCAAGAAACATCAAATGAAGCTACGTGAGACTTCAAAATACGGAAAAATGGCTAGTACTCAAAATGACCTATGTGGTCGTCACAAGTACACTCTTTGTAATATTATCCCTTTATAGTAGCCATGTAGAAACTCTAATATTTTCAATAATAAGTCTAATGATTTTGACTAAATATTTTCAAAATTTAATGTACCAGTTATAATTAGAAATATTATGCTAGTACATACTTTCATAATTAAAGATTTTATTTAAATCCATTAAAAATATGCTTCCTCTCGTATTTAATTAGTAAAATATGCATATCTTTTGAGATTTTAAATTTGAATAATTTTTTATTTTTTTATAGGTAATATTAAAAAAAAATGATTTTTGGTTAATTTTTATCCAAAACACTCAAAAAATATTCAAACATCAAATGTTGTTGTAAGTGTATAACAACCATTGTATGAAAAAAATAATATTGGAACAAACAATGTTTTCATTGAGAAATTTGATTGTATCGTACTTTTATTCTATATCTGTACATCTTGTTCACACATAAACTCATTAAAATGAAAATAATTAACTGCACGTTAAGAAATAACTTAATTCATTAGAAATTACTAGTGATGATATAAATAGAACCAGTCATACATCTAGTCATTTAAAGTTAGAGAAATTTTATTGTCGTTATATTATACATATATTATTTTTAATTTAAGCAATTAAGTGAGTGACTATTTAAGTTAATTCTTCTTTTATTAATATATACTTAATACATGTCTCTTAGTGCATCCATCTTTATTTGGATAGACAAGAGTGTTTTAAAATTGATATGCAAGATATGTTGGTAACTCTATATTTTACATTAGTTATTTAACATATCGGGATTATAAACTTTACTTTGGAACGAACTTATAAAAGAAAATCTCTTTATGAAACAAACCATTGGCAATTTATTATGCAAGACATGTTGGTAACTCTTTATTGTTTAACTTATCGGAATTATGAACTTTACTTAATGGAATTATAAAAGAAAATATGTTGATGAAACAAACCTTTGGCAATTTATTTACTTTCTCTACTTTCCGGCCCTTTGNTTAAATTTGAATAATTTTTTATTTTTTTATAGGTAATATTAAAAAAAAATGATTTTTGGTTAACTTTTATCCAAAACACTCAAAAAATATTCAAACATCAAATGTTGTTGTAAGTGTATAACAACCATTGTATGAAAAAAATAATATTGGAAGTTTGGAACAAACAATGTTTTCATTGAGAAATTTGATTGTATCGTACTTTTATTCTATATCTGTACATCTTGTTCACACATAAACTCATTAAAATGAAAATAATTAACTGCACGTTAAGAAATAACTTAATTCATTAGAAATTACTAGTGATGATATAAATAGAACCAGTCATACATCTAGTCATTTAAAGTTAGAGAAATTTTATTGTCGTTATATTATACATATATTATTTTTAATTTAAGCAATTAAGTGAGTGACTATTTAAGTTAATTCTTCTTTTATTAATATATACTTAATACATGTCTCTTAGTGCATCCATCTTTATTTGGATAGACAAGAGTGTTTTAAAATTGATATGCAAGATATGTTGGTAACTCTATATTTTACATTAGTTATTTAACATATCGGGATTATAAACTTTACTTTGGAACGAACTTATAAAAGAAAATCTCTTTATGAAACAAACCATTGGCAATTTATTATGCAAGACATGTTGGTAACTCTTTATTGTTTAACATATCGGAATTATGAACTTTACTTAATGGAATTATAAAAGAAAATATGTTGATGAAACAAACCTTTGGCAATTTATTTACTTTCTCTACTTTCCGGCTCTTTGTTTTCTATAAAAGTAAGAGATCCACTTGATTCTCTTATATCAGCCGAAATTTACAGAGGATACTGTAAATAGTCAAATAGATTATATTTAAAGTAAAGAATTAATTTACCTATATATATATATATAAAGCATAAGAAGGCAAAAAATATTAATCATCCATTTGACCATACCACTTTAAGTTTGTCATGGTGAGTTAACATGGGTTTCATTGTTTATTTTTATTTTTCTATCAAGTTATTATTGTAACAATACTTTTCTGAAAATTTTCTTATATTAATCATTAATCCACAAAAGAAATAAAAATGATTGATTCTAGCTATTTTTTTTTGTGCATAAATATTTTTGCAGGACAGAGTTTCCATCTTTCTAGTTTTTGTTACTTCATTTATTCTGCACAAAGGTCTAGCTGCTATATTTGATGCCACAACTTATGGTGCTATCGGAGATGGAGTAACTGATGATTCTCAAGTAAAATATATTTTTTTATAATTAGATTTTACATCTTATAAAGAAAAAAAATTCTATGAATAGAAGAAATTAAAACAATTTGATTAATTGTATATTGTTCTTGTATTATGATTAATCTCCATTTTGAAGGCTTTTCAACAAGCTTGGCTAGATGTATGCTATGATTGTGAAAATCCAACGATGAACCTACCAAGTGAAAAGTTATTCTTGTTGAGCCCTATATTATTTCAAGGCCCTTGCAATTCTACCACTATTAATATACAGGTAAAATGCTACACTTTGCAAGTTTGTTTTATATTCTTCATCTCTGATTACTCCAAATAAAATATGCACGATGTATTCTTTAATTAGGAGATATATAGCCCAGAAATATTTGTTGGAAATTAAGCTTCACTTACTAATTAAATATAAGTTTCATTTGATTTGTTTTACTATGAAATGTTTTAAATGTTTATGGATAAAATTCTAGAAAAATCTCTTGTTTGAGAAATGTCTTTGGACACTTTTTGAGAAATAGCAACTATCTAACGTGTCTTTCTTCTCATGAATTTATTTTTTAAGTGTGTGTGTAAGAAAAAACAAAAAGGGATAAAGGGATTTCCTTAAAATAATTAGTGGATTCTATAAAATAAAAAAATTGCAGGTTATTAGAGAGATATTAATTTCGACACTAAATATTATAATGTTGTTTTGAGTTTTACCAGGTTTTAGGGAATATCACGGCACCCCAAAATTTAAGAGAATGGGTAGGGTGTGAAAATGATAGTTGGCTTTATTTCACTGGGATATCTGGTCTCATCATCAATGGCACTGGTCAAATTAATGGTCAAGGCGCTGCCTGGTGGAACATTTCTGGTCCCACTCAAAAGGTATGTTTAGAGCTCGCACTCGAAATATTCTAATTCAATACGAATGATTTAATAGTCAAGAGGTAATAATTTAAACTAAAACGTTAAGGGGCCGTTTGGTTGGATTGAAGATATTTCAGGATTAATTATTTCGGGATTATTTATTTTATCTTTCTATGGGAATTAAAAAATATTACAATCCCGGATAACTAATCCAGGGATTAGCTATACCGTAATTTTATACAAACCAAACACGGGATAAACTCTTTTTAAATTTAATCCCAGGATTAATTATTCCTTATCCCTCATACCAAACGAGCCCTAAGAATTTGAATTCTTTATATCTTTCGATTTTTGATGTTGAATTGCATTTTTTACTTATCTTGTTAATTAATTATTCGAAGAAAAAGAGAATTTTAAAAAATTATGAGTCAATAATATTAAGGAATTTGACGAAGTCTTTTTTCTCTTTTTTTTCTAGGTCAATGGGACTTGCCACAAGCCAACGGTAAGACAATTTGTATTTTTCCAAGTGTTAATAATGGTCGCTGAATTGCTTAAACCTTTTTTGTAATTATTGATTATAGAGTGTTCACTTACTTTAGCTAAGTTCTAGTAAATTTTTCTGTAATTAACCTAATTTTCGTAAAGCTTGAATCTATATTTTTATTATTTAGTCGTAGATAATATTTCAGTATTTAAAATACTGGTGAAATATTAAAATTTTGTTTAAGAAAGTATTTTAAGTAAAATAATCATTTTCACTGATAGATATTCAAACATATTTTCCAAGTGAAATTCAAGTCTAAGCAAACACAACTTTTAAATATATATTTTTCAAATTTAGTTTCAGTTTCAAACACTCTTTTTTTAAAATAAACTTCAACCAGAAATAATATCCAAACCCCTACTAATTGTTTTTATTTTGCAGACTATGCACTTTAATTTTTGTAATGATCTTGAATTGAGTGGACTGAACCTTGTTAATAGTTCAAGAAACCATATAAGCATTACTTTTAGCACAGGGGTAAATATCTCCAATATCACTATAACTGCACCTGAAGATAGCCCCAACACTGATGGTATTGACCTCTCTATGTCTACTACTCAAGTTCAAATTCTGAATTCCACTTTTCAAACAGGTAACTACAATTTTATTGTCTTAAGGTTGTAAATTTTTTAATTCTTTCGATAAGATTTAAGTTGATTAATTAATTTTCGTAACAAAAAATATTGATACAAATAGGTGATGATTGCATTTCGATCAATACGGGATGTTCTGATATCAATATTACTGGTATTTCATGTGGACCAGGACATGGTATAAGGTAAAAGTTGACCTAAATTTCTCTTTTTGTTTTTGTTTTGTTTTTGACAGAATTGATTGGGACCCTCTGCATTAGGCGATTTTTATTCAGTATAATTTTTGTTTTAATGAAATACTCCCTTTTGTTTGGCAGTGTAGGAAGCCTAGGAATTAATGAGACTTTTGCTGCTGTGGAGAATATAAATGTAACAAATTGTACTCTCCAAGGAACACAAAATGGTGTAAGAATCAAAACATGGCAGGTAAATAGAAAGAGGGGTTTTATTTTCTATTTTTATTTGTGGATGATTACTTATGAAACCCCTACAAAAAAGGAGGAAAAAATAAATTCATCATTTTGTAAATATTGTAACATTAACCTATCATTTCTCTAAAAATGTCTTACCGATGCCTTTTCAGGGTGGTATGGGCTATGCCAGATTTATAAATTTTGAGAATATCAACCTCACAAATGTTCGTAATCCCATCATTATAGACCAATTCTATTGCAATGGTGCTCATGATTGTGGAATTGAGGTAAACATAAAGAAATTTAAAAACCCTCGAATTCTAAATAAAAGGGAACTTATTATATTTTCAAATGATAATTAATCCATATTATTTTTTGTGCAGCCAAATGCAGTCCAAGTGAGTAATGTAACATATAAGGATGTGTTTGGGACAACACCAAGCAAGATAGCTATAAATCTGAATTGCAGTGACAACTGCACAGCTTGCACCAACTTAGTATTTGAGCAAATTAATATAACCTCAGTTTTGCCTCAAAAACAAACTCTTGCAGCTTGTAATAATGCTCATGGACAAGCCAATTCAACTTTACCCCCTATAACATGCTTGTTAACATAATTATATTATCAAGAAAATTTTCCATTTAGTATAGCAATGCACCATTTTTGTTTAGGAGTATAATATATGGAGTTGGGCGCATGTTCATGAGTTTAAGCTAATATAAGTTCTGTTTTACTTGAATTATCTACTAACTTTGAGTCATTGTATTGGTGCTTGTTATTACATGAAAATCACTTGGAATAGATATTTTAGTCATATCGTTGTACTTTATTTCTGAGATCGACCAAAATCAAGTTTGCTGTGGAATTCAAGACCTAATATACCATCAAACTTGGGTACCAAAAATGTCATATTGAGCTCCTATGTTGTTGTTGAACGTACGAACAAAGTCCCACATTGGATGCTGATAAGCAAAAAACCCCTACATATTAGGTGTAGCAGTACTCTTATTCAAATCAATAAAATCTGTGCATACATGCCAATTGTAATTCACCACTACATTTGCTAGCCAATCAGAGTAGCATACCTCTCTGATGAATTCGTTGTCAATAAGCTTTAATGGTGCGGGGCATTTTGGAAAAAACCTACTTTGTATATCATGTTAAGGATCCAGATATTGCTCCAGTCCTGTCGTGGTGAATTACATTCCCTGTATGGCATGTTAAGCGTGTACCAAGTAGCAAAGCACAATAAGATATTCTGTCAAGTATGACATTGGTGTGATAGGCGCATTCAAGCAATATCTTAACATTGTTGTCCTTGTTTATATGATATTGGTGTTAGGAAACAATCTGGACAAGGTGGGTTGCTCTGATGGTAAGCACCCTCCACTTCCAACCAAGAGGTTGTGAGTTCGAGTCACCCCAAGAGCAAGGTGAGGAGTTCTTGGAGGGAAGGATGCCGAGGGTCATTTGGAAACAGCCTCTCTACCCCAGGGTAGGGGTAAGGTCTGCGTACACACTACCCTCCCCAGACCCCACTAGTGGGATTATACTGGGTTGTTGTTGTTGTTGGTGGTGGTGTTAGGAAACAATCTGGACAAGGTGGGTTGCTCTGATGGTAAGCACCCTCCACTTCCAACCAAGAGGTTGTGAGTTCGAGTCACCCCAAGAGCAAGGTGAGGAGTTCTTGGAGGGAAGGATGCCGAGGGTCATTTGGAAACAGCCTCTCTACCCCAGGGTAGGGGTAAGGTCTGCGTACACACTACCCTCCCCAGACCCCACTAGTGGGATTATACTGGGTTGTTGTTGTTGTTGGTGGTGGTGTTAGGAAACAATCTGGACAAGGTGGGTTGCTCTGATGGTAAGCACCCTCCACTTCCAACCAAGAGGTTGTGAGTTCGAGTCACCCCAAGAGCAAGGTGAGGAGTTCTTGGAGGGAAGGATGCCGAGGGTCATTTGGAAACAGCCTCTCTACCCCAGGGTAGGGGTAAGGTCTGCGTACACACTACCCTCCCCAGACCCCACTAGTGGGATTATACTGGGTTGTTGTTGTTGTTGGTGGTGGTGTTAGGAAACAATCTGGACAAGGTGGGTTGCTCTGATGGTAAGCACCCTCCACTTCCAACCAAGAGGTTGTGAGTTCGAGTCACCCCAAGAGCAAGGTGAGGAGTTCTTGGAGGGAAGGATGCCGAGGGTCATTTGGAAACAGCCTCTCTACCCCAGGGTAGGGGTAAGGTCTGCGTACACACTACCCTCCCCAGACCCCACTAGTGGGATTATACTGGGTTGTTGTTGTTGTTGGTGGTGGTGTTAGGAAACAATCTGGACAAGGTGGGTTGCTCTGATGGTAAGCACCCTCCACTTCCAACCAAGAGGTTGTGAGTTCGAGTCACCCCAAGAGCAAGGTGAGGAGTTCTTGGAGGGAAGGATGCCGAGGGTCATTTGGAAACAGCCTCTCTACCCCAGGGTAGGGGTAAGGTCTGCGTACACACTACCCTCCCCAGACCCCACTAGTGGGATTATACTGGGTTGTTGTTGTTGTTGGTGGTGGTGTTAGGAAACAATCTCTCTACCTTTACAAGACATGGGTAACATCTGCGTAAATATTATTCTTCCCAGACTCCAGTTCTAAGATTACACTGGGTTTTTTTTTTTTTTTTTTGTTGTTGTTGTTGTTGTAAAGAGGCAAAGATATAGGATAATTTAGAACTTCACGGGAGTAGTACAAATCCACAGGCAAGTTACTGATCATTCAACTAAAGGATGCCGTGTCACGACCCAAATTTTTCTCCGTAGGATATCGTGATGGCACCTAGTCTCTATGACTAGGTGAGTTTAATACACTTATTGAATTAATAGAAGAATTTAACCAACAATTGATAAATATGAAATAGAAACCTTATTACACAATTTACAATTCCCAAAATCGGTAGTACAAGTCATAAGCTCTACTCAGTTTACTAGAAAAATTCCTAAATAAAACTGTTTGGAATTGAAGTTAAACAGTACAAATACAAAATCCGAGGGTGACTCCGAGGCATGCGAACGCGACGGCAGGTTTACCTTGAGTCTCCATAGCTCGACCAGCCAGCTAATATTCAACAACAACCGTGGCACCTCGATCTGCACAAAAATATGCAGAAGCGTAGTATAAGTATACCACAACAGTACCTAGTAAGTATCAAGACGAACCTCGATGAAGTAGTGACGAGGGACAGTCAATACACCTACATGACTAAACAACCTGCACAAGTGTGAATGTGAACTAACAGAGAAAACAATATTAATATAAATCTAAGCAGGGTAAGGAACACAAATTAATACTTGCAATGATACACTAATAACAACAATATTTAACAGGAAGCAGTCGGGTTATAATGTTGTAGAGTAAACTGAACACAATCTAAGTCAGTGAAACTAAATAAAACAAAAACCAGCAACAACTCAATAAGAACAACCGTTCTCACACCAGATTTGTTCAAGCATTTCCACGAGGTACCGAACCTCATAATTACGACTCACGGGTCCCAGTTCTTTAACCCTAATCACTTGTCACCTTGTGCTCACATTTCAATCCATAACCGCACGGACGACTCACGTTCCAAGAAGACAACTCTCACATAGAAGGCAAGTACACAAGAGTACATGTGATGGTCAATAACGTCAGGACTCATCTCCTTAAACCGCTATGGGTGATTCATCTACGTGTATGCTTGTGCAAGTGTTCTACCACAATTCAAGTCCACAATTAAGAGTGGAGATAAGGAATGGCACATGAGAAATGATCACCACGAAATATACAGTGTAAATAAGAAAGCAATGAAGTGGATGTAACGACAAGCACAACAAGATTAGCTACATAGAAATGAGGAATAGAGCAACACGGAGGAAAACAATTAGCAGTATGCTAAGGAAAACAACAATCAAAGGCAAGTGCACAAATAAAAGGGAAATGACAACAGAACCCTCCCGAGATACCGCCTCGTAGTCTCAAATCATAAAATGAATCACAACGGTACAACAGAAACCTCGTGCAAACAATAACAACCGCACGACAGAAACCTCGTGCAACAATAACAACCGCACGATAGAAACCTAGTGCCACAATAACAACCGTACGACATAAACCTCGTGCCACAATAACAACCGCACGGTAGAAACCTTGTGCCATAATAACAACCGCATGACAGAAACCTCGTACCACAATAACAATCGCACGACAGAATCTCGTGCCACACAACACTAAATACAACATCAACAACGACAATACAGAAGAATATGACAAGTAAATCAACTCAAGAACTCCATAACACAAAGAGACGGAAAAACGAGCTCACAAGGAAAGACACAACAAGAAATAATGGTAAGACATAACGATAGCTTAACAAGAAAGAGATATTGTGTAGCAATGATTCCACTTAAGTACAATTCAATGATAAGAGGGATAACGTGAATCAATGACTCCAATTAAGGGTAAGTCGAATAATAAGGGATAACAAAACTTCAATTAGGGTTGAACAATTACGGAAGAGATTCAACAAACTCAATTAAGAATAAGCAGATTATGGGAAAGATAATAATAACTTCAATCAAGGATAAGCAATTACGAAAAGGATAACATAGCAATAAAAGAAGCAGCAACTTTAGTTAAGGCACATAAGAGTTTAATAAGCAATAAGGGTAAAACATGGAGCAATTAATTCCAATTAAGACACATAAGGGTGAATTTCGTAAATGGAGGATTTAACATAACAAGACAACTTCATATCTAACGAACATAAGAAGCTAAGAGCCTTAAACGCTCAAATCTTCATAAATAAGCCCGAGCACATACTCGTCACCTCGCGTACACGGACTTCACATGACACAATTAGCACCAAAGACTCAAATCTTAAGGGGTAGTTCCCCCCACAAATTTAGGTAAGATACTTACCTTAAAGAAGCTAGACTGTTATTCTAAAATGACCTTCTCGAGTGAAACAACCTCCAGACGGCTCATATCCAATCCATACCTAAGATAACATCAAAGTCCACCATATCAAGAAGTAGAAGGTTTACCCTAATCTCAAAGCTCACGATAGAGACCACACACGAGCGATAAACACGATCTACAACAATAAAATCTCACATAGGCGTGGACACATATACATGAGCACTCAAAGAATCACGAGGCATAACCATATATGAAGCAAAATAGGATGACACGTATGAATAAGTAGAGCCAGATCAAATAAAACAGAGGCCTCTCTATGAAAAACCAAAACAATACATATGATGATAGCGTCAGATGACTTTGCCTCAGGTCTAACTGGAAATGCATAAAAATGGGGCTAGGCCCCACCACTCTGACCTCCGCCTCTCGGACGGACTCTAGCTGGCTGGACTCTACCTCTAATGGCCTGGCCTCCACCTCTAATAGCCTGATCACCACCTATAATGACATGAACTCCACCTCTAATAGCCTGACCCACACCTCTAGTTGGCTGAGCGGGCGGTGGAGCAACCGGTGCCAGAACTATGGCACGAGAACCCTGATGTGGCATGCTGCCCTGTGACCTAGGGCAAAATCTCGCGATGTGCCTCGGATCTCCACAAGTATAATAAGTCCTCGGTTGCTGTGACTGCTGACTCTAGAACTGGCAATGTCTACCTAAATAAATATCTTGATAACTCTAGATTGGAGGTGCACTAATAGGAGCAGAAGGTGCGTTGTATGCTAGCTGCTTAGGATATGATCCATAAGCACCACAACTACCTGAAGCACTGTGGAATGCTTGAAGTGCTGACTGAATCGGCCTGGAAGGATATCCCCTATCAAATGAACCCCTGCCTCCGGACGAGGCATCACTGAAACTACCAAAATGACAAGGTCTCTTCTCAAATACCGCCTCCATACCCTGACCACGAATCATCTCGATCGGTCTAGCAATATCTATTGCCTCCTGGAAAGAAATAGCATCCATAGTCTCCTTGTCCATTTGTAGCCTGATACCAAAAGCAAGACCATCAATGAAACTCCTCACTCTCTCCCTCACAGTAGGAAGCAAGATAACTGCATGGCGAGCTAAATCTACGAATCTGGTCTCACACTGGGTAATAATCATACTACCTTGCTGAAGGCACTCAAACTACGTGTGATACTCCTCTCTAAAATAAAAAGGAATGAAATTCTCCAAAAATAGCTTAGAAAACTGATCCCAAGTGAATAGCGATAAACCATCTGGTCTGCCCCGCACAACACCACATCTTGGCAGAACCGGTTATCTAAAATACTGCAAAGTCGACTCCATTGAACTCCACACTACCCATGTTGCGTAACACCTCATGGCAACGGTCAATAAAATCCTATGGGTCCTCAGAAGTTGTGCCACTGAAGCGAATAGAAAATAACTTTGTGAACTTGTCCAATCTCGTCAATCCCTTAGAAGACATCACAGGCCTCTCGCTGGTCTGTGTAGAAATAATAGGTTGAGCCAATCCAACTGGCAGAACTGTCGAACTCTGATATCCATGAGCCATCTACTCTAGTGTGTGAGTAGCGAGAGTCTATGCTCCTCCCCCAGGTCGAGAGACGACTGGTGCCGCTAGAAATGTACTGGCGTGGGCCACGCTCACCATAAGGCCCACCAAGCAGACTAGATCTTTCTGAAGTACCGGGGTAGCAATAAACCCCTCCGGGATCTAAGCCGGTCGAACTGGCACGACCTGAACATGAACCTTTTACTCCTCTTGCTCGATCTGAGGATCCGGAATAGGTGCTGCTACACGTGTTCTAGGCTGAGCTCTGCCTCTGGCTCGACCTCGACCCCGCCCTGGTAGTGGCAATAACCTGGGGCTCCCACTCCTTACCCCCTATGGATGCTATGTGTGTCCTCACCATCTACGTGAGAACAAGAATGGAGTGATTCAAACTTTAGTGATAGAATAAAATCGCATGATAGAGAAGAGAAAAGTGAATTTTTCCTAAACTTCTATAACTTTAGAAGAAAAGTACATACGTCTCCGTACTGATCCTACAGACTCTACTAAGCTTGCTCATGACTTGTGAGACCTAAGCAACCTAGTACTCTAACACCAACTTATCACGACCTGGAATCCCACCCTTGGAAACGTGATGGCGCCTAACATTTCACTTGCTAGGCAAGCCAACGTTAGTTAGATTTCTTAACCAGTTTTTAATAATTAGAATCAAATTATTAATAAAAATAGACTACAATGGTCTGAAGTAGATATAATAAGTAACATGTGGCGTAACTAAACATATCCCAGAAATCTGGTGTCACGAATACATAAGCGACTAGAGTACTACGGATAAAGTCTGAACAAAGATACAACTGTTTGAAACTAAATAAACAGTAAACTGATAAAGAAGGGGACTTCAGGGCTGCGGATGTCGTGCAACTATACCTCAAGTCTCTGATGCAGCTGAATCCAAACAAAGACAACACTAAATGTCACTGGGACAAATACCAGTATCTGTACAAAAAGTGCAGAAGTGTAGTATGAGTACAAGCGACACAACGTACTCCGTAAGTGTCGAGCCTAACCTTGATGAGGTAGTGACGGGGCTATGATAAGAAACCTACGTAAATCCTATACGAGCATATATATATATAAAGAAACAAAATAACATATAGAACCATTAAAGTATTAACTGGGAGGGGACATGTAGAAAGGGGAGTACAAAAGAACGACAAGTATAAAATCACCGAATAACCTTTCTTCGAAGGAAACAATAATAATTCAACCAAGTAATTCATCAATCTGATGTCTAAGTAAAGCAAAGAAATCAACAATGGCATGGCATCACCCTTCGTGCTTTTACTCTCATCTTCGCCAAGTAATATCATAAGTAAAATGGCACGACATCACCCTTCGTATTTTTACTCTCAACCTCACATGATGTGATAAATGATAATAAGCAATCGAATCCATTACATCACCCTTCGTGCTTTAAACCTCACAATCTCTCAATAAATAATCAATAGATATGAAAGAGAACAATTAAAGAAGTAATAATCTAACTACGGCATGAGAAACATAGCCACGGAAACAACATAATATAATAAAAAAATTACCACACGCATGCTTTAACCCAATAACAACGTATATATACTCGTCACCTTACATATACGCCGTCCCCGCACATGATTCATATAACAAATAGACCAACAAGTCCTAGTCCCTCAAGTCAAAGTAAACCACGACACTTACCTCACTCCGCAACCAAATCAATGCTCAACCGCGGCTTTTCCTAGAATTAGCCTCCAAACCAATCAAATCTAGCTAAATATAGTTCAAATATTTCAAAATAGACCTTAGAAACTACCCACGAGTGAAAAAGATTTAATCTTTGATGAATTGGAAAAAAGTCTAACTCCGGGTCCGCTTGGTCAAAATTCGAGATTCTGACCAAAATCCAATTACCCATTCACCCCTGAGCCCGGTTATGTATTTTATTTCGAAATCTGACCTCAATTTGAGGTCTAAATATCAATTTCTCAAAATCCTCAATTTCTACCTAAATCCCTAATTTCTACCATGAAAATCCTAGATTTGATGTTAAAAACACATGAAAAGAAATGGGTAATTGAAAGGAAATGAATTAAAGTTCCTTACTACTGAATTTGGAAAGCAAAATCTCTTGGAAAATCGCCTCTAGAGTGCTTAGGGTTGAGAAATGGTGTAAAATGAGCTAAGTCCCGATTTTCCCCTCTTTTACCCACCTACGGATGTCGCAATTGCGAGCTCTTGTTCGCAATTGTGAATATCGCAAATGCGAAATAAAGGCCGCAAATTCAAACCTTGTATTAGAATCCCAAATGTCGCAAATGCAACAAAATATTCGCAAATGCGAACTGCCCACCTTTGCAAAAGCGGCCAACTTCTTCGCAATTGCGAAGATACCACAATTTAGCACTGCATCGCAATTGCGATTGCAGAGTCGCAAATACGGACACAACATCCATCACAAGTGCGACCCCTTCTTCGCAAATGCGAAGTCTCAGCCCCCAACCCATGCTCGCAAATGCCAACTATTATTCATAAAAGTGTGGCTCGCAATTGCGAGCCAGACCTCGCAAATGCGAGATTTGCAGACCAACACTAGAAATAACAGTGCACCAGTAGTTCTCAAACTATCCAGTCTCACCCGAAACGCGAGACAACTTAAGCTTCACTGAAATAAGGAAAACATTTTTCTTTCTTTCATCCATACCTTCGGCTGGCTATCGTTCTCTGGAAAATTCTAAAGCTTTCGGATCTGAAACTCAGCCAAGCCCCTCGGGCTCCAAACCAAACATACATACAAGTGTAATAACATCATATGAACTCACTCGTTCGAACAAAATACCAAAATAACATCTAAAAGTACAAATTGAACATCAAAATGAATGAAATTTTAAAGGAAAACTCAAGAACATCTAAAATCACAACTAAGCGTCAGATTCCTATCAAACCAACTCCGTTTTGCACCAAATTTTGCAGACAAGTTTCAAATAACAAAACAGACCAAATCTGAACCTAATATCCGTAAAGTCAACCTACAGTTAAATCTAAAAAATTTCCAAACTTTTAAATTGTTAACTTTCGGCAAAACAAGTCAAATCAACCTAGGGACCTCCGATTTTAATTTCGGGCATACGAGAATCGTCAAAACACCGATCCATGGTCGTTTACCCAAAATGTTGAACGTGGACTCTATCCTTATTTTTAGTCAAAATTTTTATTTTTATCAAAATTTCATATAAAAACTTTTTGAAAAGCGACACGGACCATGCATGCACATCAAGAAACATCAAATGAAGCTACGTGAGACTTCAAAATACGGAAAAATGGCTAGTACTCAAAATGACCTATGTGGTCGTCACAAGTACACTCTTTGTAATATTATCCCTTTATAGTAGCCATGTAGAAACTCTAATATTTTCAATAATAAGTCTAATGATTTTGACTAAATATTTTCAAAATTTAATGTACCAGTTATAATTAGAAATATTATGCTAGTACATACTTTCATAATTAAAGATTTTATTTAAATCCATTAAAAATATGCTTCCTCTCGTATTTAATTAGTAAAATATGCATATCTTTTGAGATTTTAAATTTGAATAATTTTTTATTTTTTTATAGGTAATATTAAAAAAAAATGATTTTTGGTTAACTTTTATCCAAAACACTCAAAAAATATTCAAACATCAAATGTTGTTGTAAGTGTATAACAACCATTGTATGAAAAAAATAATATTGGAACAAACAATGTTTTCATTGAGAAATTTGATTGTATCGTACTTTTATTCTATATCTGTACATCTTGTTCACACATAAACTCATTAAAATGAAAATAATTAACTGCACGTTAAGAAATAACTTAATTCATTAGAAATTACTAGTGATGATATAAATAGAACCAGTCATACATCTAGTCATTTAAAGTTAGAGAAATTTTATTGTCGTTATATTATATATATATTATATATCTACCGATTATTTTTAATTTAAGCAATTAAGTGAGTGACTATTTAAGTTAATTCTTCTTTTATTAATATATAATTAATACATGTCTCTTAGTGCATCCATCTTTATTTGGATAGACAAGAGTGTTTTAAAATTGATATGCAAGACATGTTGGTAACTCTATATTTTACATTAGTTATTTAACATATCGGGATTATAAACTTTACTTTGGAACGAACTTATAAAAGAAAATCTCTTTATGAAACAAACCATTGGCAATTTATTATGCAAGACATGTTGGTAACTCTTTATTGTTTAACTTATCGGAATTATGAACTTTACTTAATGGAATTATAAAAGAAAATATGTTGATGAAACAAACCTTTGGCAATTTATTTACTTTCTCTACTTTCCGGCCCTTTGGCATTATTACTCTTGCATCTTGTAATAATGCTCATGGACAAGCCAATTCAACTTTACCCCCTACAGCATGCTTGTTAACATAATTAAAAAGAAAATTTCCCATTTAGTTATATAGCAATTGGAGGATCACCATTTTTTGTTTAGCAGTATAGTATTTGGAGTGGACGCATGTTCATGAGTTTAAGCTAATATAAGTTGTCTGTTTTACTTGAATTATCTACTAACTTTGAGTCATTGTAGTGGTGTTTGTTATTACATGAAAATCACTTGGAATAGATATTTTAGTCATATCGTTTTACTTTATTTCGAGATTGACCAAAATCAAGTTTGCTGTGGAAATAAAGACCTAATATACCATCAAACTTGGGTACCAAAAATGTCATATTGAGCTCCTATGTTGTTGTCGAACATGCGAACAAAGTCCCACATTAAATGCTGATAAGAAAAAAAACCCTACATATTAGGTGTAGCGGTACTCTTATTCAAATCAATAAAATTTGTGCATACATGGCAATTGTAATTCACCACCACATTTGCTCGCCAATCATAGGAGCACACCTCTCCGATGAATTCGTTGTCAATAAGCTTTAATGGTGCGGGTCATTTTGGAAAAAACCTTCTTGTATATCATGTTAAGGATCCAGATATTGCTCCAGTCCTGTCGTGGTGAATTACATTCCCTGCATGGCATGTTAGGCGTGTACCATGTAGCAAAGCACATTAAGATATTCTGTCAAGTATGACATTGGTATGATAGGCGCATTCAAGCAATATTTCAACATTGTTTTCCTTGTTTATATGGTATTGGTGTTAGACGAGAGTCATCGGAAACAATTTCTCTACCTTTATAAGATAGGGGTAGGGTCTGTGTAAATATTATTCTCCACAGACTCCAGTTGTGAGATTACACTAGGTTTATTGTTGTTGTTGTTGTTGTTGTTGTTGTTGTTGTTGTTGTGTTAAAGAGGCAATGATATAGGATAATTTAGAACTTCACGGGAGTAGTACAAATCCACAGGCAAGTTACTGATCGCTCAACTAAAGGATGTCGTGTCACGACCCAAATTTTTCTTCGTAGGATATCGTAACGGCACCTAGTCTCTAAGACTAGGTAAGTCTAACACTTATTGAATTAATAGAAGAATTTAACCAACAATTGATAAATAAGAAATAGAAACCTTATTACACAACTTACAATTTTCAAAACCGGTAGTACAAGTCATAAGCTCCACTCAGTTTACTAGAAAAATCTCTAAATAAAACTGTTTGGAATTGAAGTTAAACAGTATAAATACAGAATCCGAGGGTGACTCCGAGGCATGCGAACACGACGACAGGTTTACATTGAGTCTCCACAGCTCGACCAACCAGCTAATAATCAACAACAACCGTGGCACTTCGATCTGCACAAAAAATGTGCAGAAGTGTAGTATTGGTATACCACAGTGGTACCTAGTAAGTATCAAGACTAACCTCGGTGAAGTAATGACGAGGGACAATCAATACACCTACATGACTAAACAACCTGCACAAGTGTGAATGTGAAATAACAGAGGAAACAATATTAATATAAAGCTAAGCAGGGTAAGGAACACAGATTAATACTTGCAACGATACACTAATAACAATAATATTTAATAGGAAACAGTCAAGTAATAATATTGTAGAGTAAACTGAACACAATCTAAGTCAGTGAAACTAAATAAAACAAAAACCAGCAACAACTCAATAAGAACAACCGTTCTCACACCAGATTTGTTCAAGCATTTCCACGAGGTACCGAACGTCATAATTACGACTCACGGATCCCAATTCTTTAACCCTAATCACTTGCACCTTGTGCCCACATTTCAATCCATAACCGCACGGACGACTCACATGCCAAGAGGACAACTTTCACACAGAAGGCAAGTAGACAAGAGTACATGTGATCGTCAATAACATCAGGACTTATCTCCTTAAACCGCTATGGTTGATTCATCCACGTGTATGCTTGTGCAAGTGTTGTACCATAATTTAAGTCCATAATTAAGAGTGAAGATAAGGAATCTCACATAAGAAATGATCATCAAGAAATATACAGTGTAAATAAGACAGCAATGAAGTGGACGTAACGACAAACACAACAAGCTTAGCTACATAGAACTAAGCAAAAGAGCAACACGAAGTAAAACAATTAGTAGTATGCTAAGGAAAACAACAATCAAAGACAAGTGCACAAATAAAAGGGAAATGACAACAGAGCCCTCCCGAGATACCGCCTCGTAGTCACAAATCCTAAAATGAATCACAACGGTACGACAGAAACCTCGTGGAAACAATAACAACCGTACGGCAGAAACCTCGTACAACAATAACAACCGCACGACAGAATCCTCGTCCCACAATAACAACCGCACGACAGAAATCTCGTGCCATAATAACAACCGCACGGTAGAAACCTCGTGCCACAATAACAACCGCACGACAGAAACCTCGTGCCACAATAACAACTGCACGACAGACTGAATATAACCTCAACAACGACAATACAGAAGAATATGACAAGTAAATCAACTCAGGAACTCCAAAACACAAAGAGACGGAAAAACGAGCTCACAAGGAAAAACACAATAAGAAATAATGGTACAACATAACGATAGCTCAACAAGAAAGAGATATTGTGTAGCAATGATTCCACATAAGTACAATTCTATGATAAGAGGGATAACGTGAATCAATGACTCCAATTAAGGGTAAGTCAAGAATAATAAGGGGTAACAAGACATCAATTAGGGTTGAGCAATTACGGAAGAGATTCAACAACTGCAATTAAAAATAAACGGATTATGGGAAAGATAATAATAACTTCAATCAAGGATAAGCAATTACGGAAAAGATAACATAGCAATAAAAGAAGCAACAACTTCAGTTAAGGCACATAAGAGTTTAATCGGCAATAAGGGTAAAACATGGAGCAATTAATTCCAATTAAGACACGTAAGGGTAAATTTCGTAAATGGAGGATTTAACATAACAAGACAACTTCATATCTAATGAACATAAGAAGCTAAGAGCCCTAAACGGTCAAATCTCCACAAATAAGCCCGAGTACGTACTCGTCACCTCGCGTACACAATTAGCACCAAAGACTCAAATCCTAAGGGGTAGTTCTCCCACACAAAGTTAGGTAAGATACTTATCTCAAAGAAGCTAGACCGTTACTCTAAAATGACCTTCTCGAGTGAAACAACCTCCGGACGGCTCAAATCTAGTCAAAATAACTTCAATTTATAAATTAAACTCGTAGAAAATAATTCCGGGTAATAAAGCTTCAATCTTTTAATAAGAACTAAAAGTCAACCCAAAAGTCGAACCCCGGACCTGCACCTCGGAACCCGATAAGATTTACAAAACATGAATGCTTATTCCGATACGAGTTCAACCATACCAAAATTATCAATTTCCGACATGAATTCGTCCTTCAAATTATCATTTTACATTTTGAAAGATTTCCTCAAAAAATTCCATTTTCCTCAACTCAAAACACTAATTATAAGATAAAAAAAGAAGATAGGATCATGGAATATAATAAATTCTAGGTGAAGAACACTTACCCCCAATTATTTTCTTGAAAAACCTAAGAAACATCTCTCAAAGCCGAGGTCTACAACTCAAAATATGTTGAAAATGGCCAAACCCTCGACTTATATAATTCTGTCCATGCACGATCACACTTGCGACGCATTGGCCGCTTCTGGGGCGTCGCATTTGCGACAAAACATATGCTTTTGTGGAGAATCACTAGAGGCCACGTACTGCACCTGCAGAGAAAGCCCCGGTTCTGCGCTAATGCAGGTGCGGCCAGTGTTGCGCTTCAGCGCTGCCTCTTCACTCCTGCTCTTTTCTCGTCCGCTTCTGCGATCACGCGGGTGCGGAATATTCTTCGCACCTGCGGCAACTTCCCAGAACTGCCCATTTCTCTTTTGTGACCATTTCACGCTTCTGCATACATGCACCTGCGGACCCTCACGCGCAAGCGTGAAGAAACCAGTTAACAGAAAGTTCCAGCAACCCCAAACAATGCTCCAACGATTCGAATCCCGTCTGAAATTCATTCGAGCCACTCGGGACCTCGCCCGAATATACCAATAAGTCTCATAACGTAAAACAGACCTACTCGAGACCTCAAATCACATAAAATAACGTCGAAACTACGAATCGCACCACGAATTGAACTTATGAATTTCCAAGTCTTCTAACTCCTAAAACTTGTGCCGAAACATATTAAATCAACTTGGAATAATGCCAAATTTTTCATGCAAGTCCCAAATGACATAAATGAGCTAATTCAACTCTTGGAACCGCAATCCGAGCCCAATATCACAAAGTCAACGCTCGGTCAAACCTCTCAATCTTCCAAAACTTCAACTTTCCAATGTTTTCGCCGAATGCTTCAAATTACCCTACGGACCTCCAAATCCAAATCCGGGCGCACGCCCAAGTCCAAAATTACCATACGAAGCTATTGGAATCACCAAAAATGCCATTTCAAGGTCGTATACATAAAAGTCATTTCGAAGTCGACAAGGTGGGTTGCTCTGATGGTAAGCACCCTCCACTTCCAACCAAGAGGTTGTGAGTTCGAGTCACCCCAAGAGCAAGGTGGGGAGTTTTTGGTGGGAAGGATGCCGAGGGTCATTTGGAAACAGCATCTCTACCCCAGGGTAGGGGTAAGGTCTGCATACACACTACCCTCCCCAGACCCCACTAGTGGGATTATACTGGGTTGTTGTTGTTGTATACATAAAAGTCAAAACTCCGGTCAACTCTCATCGCCTAAGCATCTAAAAAAAGAATCCTTCCTCCTAATTGATCTCGAATCATCCGAAAACTGAACTTAGCCATACACGCAAGTCATAACACATAATACAAAGATGCTCGAGACCCTATGCCGCCGAACGAGACATTAATTCTCAAAACGACCAGTCGGGTCATTACATTCTCCCCCTCTTAAATAAACGTTCGTCCTTGAACGTGCCAAGAACCATTATGAAGTCATCAAATCACTGAGTGAACCACCATGCATACACCCGCGGGTGACCCTACGTCACCCCAATCCACATAGGCCCGAAAACACCATCTCCGCTGAAGATTATTCCTTCCCCCACACTAATTGGCCTTAGAACAATATTTCTCACCATCTGATCATCTCTAAAAGACATGATTCCTACATCCACACCAGTTATCAACCACAGCCAACTGCAACAACTTATGCCTACACCCGCAAAGAGCAACCACATGACGTAACATGTCACATATATGCCCATAACCACATCTCTGGACACAGTAGTTGCCCATAATCATATTCAACACCGATAATTAGCCTCATACTAGTTAGAACCTTGTTTAAAACGTTTATAACACTGACAACGATGCAAGAAACATAAATACCTCATAACTATTCATCTGAATCAACAAGTCACATCTAACGCCATCAGGGCACACACCTTGCAAGCTAGAACGCAATATGCACAACACGAATATGACTGAATATACAAGGAAACACATGAAGGAACTATCAAACAAGCCCGTCAGTCCTCACCCCTATCAGTACCATACTACGAACTGATTACACAAGTGAGAATTAAAAATATATGAACAAATCGCAAGGATCTTATCCTGATCTAACTCCGCCGCGGCACACAACCCGATTCAAACACATCGAAATACATGACACCGTGAGGTTCTCACCCTCAACTCTGAATCGCAAGTAGAATACATATCATACCAATCGAAACCTTCCACTAATTCAATTCCGCCAACAAAATCGCAATACATACTAAACTCCCATACCGACAGAGCATCTAAATCGCAAATCATAACCTATCACCCAGAAATATCATCAGAACTACCAAAATGAGTAACAGAAGGTCACTTATAGTCTCATAGCTCTCAATAATGAATAAAACAAAACGATAGACATAGGCTACCACTATAGAATCTACCGACAGAGGTAAACACATAAGTAGAGTACAAGATCATGAAATTTACCCATATGTGAAGTAAAATAGAAGGACTCACCCTAATAAACAGAATCAGAACCAGACACGAATGATGCTCCTCTATAACAAATTGAAACCATAATTGTATGACATTATCTATTGCAGCGGACACAGCCCTACTATAGAAAGCACATCAACGGGTCGGGCCTTCCCTTCTTAGACGCCCTTTATTCGCCTGACCTGTACCCCAAGCTGGCGGTGCAGGGATATTAGCAACTGGAGCAGAACTTATAGCATGACTACCCCGCTGTGACACATCTGTCAGGAGTCTGGAACAATCTCTCCCCATGTGGATGGTATATACTCACTCAAAGTAATCTCTCCACTGACGTGGCTGTGGAAGCTGTCTAGTACGGGTACCCTGAGACCCATGGGTACCTAAAACATCGTGCGAAACCAGAAGTGCAAATTAAGCTGGTTGACCCACAAAAACCTCTACCATATTGTACCCTGCCTTTAAAATAGGAAATAAAAGGTCTTTCTGATCTATGAGGCCTCTTAGCCTCCATGCTCTCTAATCGGCGAGCGATCTCCACCACTTACTGAAATGGAACATACGACTCCAACTCCTGATCCCTGCTGAACCGGATATCATGACTGAGTCCCCCAATGAACCCGCGGCCTCGTTCTCTAACTGTAGAAACCAAAGGAGGTGCTTGTCTAGAAAATTCATTGAATATAATGGCATACTTTGACATTGACATATTGCCCCGGCGCAGTTGCTCAAACTATGCGAGCCATGCATTCCGATAGGTCTGGGGAAACAAACTCTCTCAATAGCACCTATAAAAACTGAACCCATGAAAGTGAAATTGCATCGGCCGGACTACCCAACTCATACGCTCGCCACCACTGATATACTGCTCCCTTAAGATGGATCGTAGTAAAAGAAACCCCACATTACTCCACAATACCCATAGTGCGGAGAATACAGTAGAACTCCCTTAGGAACCCATGTACATCCTCTGAAGCCAAACCACTGAAAGCAGGAGGGTATTATTTCTTGAACCTCGCAAGTCTAAGCTGCTCTTCCTCATATGTTATTGCCCTAACCACAGGCTAAGCTGGGGCAACCGTCTATGTCGGCATGACACCTGAAACCTGACAACATGGAATCACTGCTCTAGAGTATGGGTGGCGGGAGATTGAGCTCATCCCTCGATCCGTGAAGTAGATGATGCAACCCCTACCTGAGCCAATATTCCGAACATGCTCAAAATCGTGCTAAAGTCTCCTAAAGTCCTGGGGTAATAACAGGCGCCTCCGGTACTTGTCCCCACAACAGGAGCTACTGGAGGCTCCTCAACTATTGCTCTGATAGATGCTTTAGGTGTAGCACATTCTCCTCCTCGGCCTCTGCCTCTACCCCGGTCCATAGCAACACCCTCTTTGGGGCATCATCGTCGGTAACTGCAATGCATGTCCTCATCATTTGTGAAAGAATAGAATGACGCAAGTTCAAACTCCGAGATCAATAAACTCGCACGATAGGAATGAAGGAAGTGAAACTATCCTAATAGTTACGTAGCCTCTAGAAGATAAGTACATTCGTCTCCGTATAGATCCGCAAGACTTTACTAAACTCGCTTATGACTAGTAGCACCTATGAACCTAGAGCTCTGATACCAACTTGTCACGACCCAAAATTTCCCCCGTAGAATGTGGTGACAACACCTAGTCTCTAAGACTAGGTAAGCCTAACACTTACCAAATTAATAAAAGAATTTTACCAACAATTGATAAATATGAAATAGAAACCTTATTACACAACTTACAATTTCCACAATCGGTAGTACAAGTCATAAGCTCTACTGAGTTTACTTGGAAAATCCCTAAATACAACTGTTTGGAATGGAAGTTAAATAGTACAAATACAAAATTAGAGGGTGACTCCTAGGCCTGCGAATGTGACGACAGGTTTACCTTGAGTCTCCACAGCTCGACCAGCCAGCTAATAATCAACAACAACCGTGGCACCTCGATCTGCACAAAATATGCAAAAGCATAATATAAGTACACCACATCGGTGCCCAGTAAGTATCAAGACTATCCTCGGTGAAGTAAAGGCGAGGGATAGTCAAGACACCTGCCAGACTAAACAACCTGCACAAGTGTGAAGGTGAACTAACAGAGGAAACCATATTAATATAAAGTTAAGCATGGTAAGGAACACAGATTAATACTTGCAATGATACACTAATAACAACAATATTTAATAGGAAGAAGTTAGGTAATAATATTGTAGTATAAACAGAACACAGTCTGAGTAAGTGAAACTAAATAAACTAAAACCAGCAACAACTCAATAAGAACAACCTCTCTCATACCATATTTGTTCAAGCATTTCTACGAGGTACCAAACCTCATAATTATGACTCACAGGTCCCAATTATTGAATCCTAATCACTTGGCACCTTATGGCTACATTTCAATCCATAACCGCACGGAGGACTCACGTGCCGAGAGGACAACTCTCACACAGAAGGCAAGTAGACAAGAGAACATTTGATGGTCAATAACATCAGGACTCATCTCCTTAAACCGCTATTGTTGATTCATCCACGTGTATGCTGGTGCAAGTGTTCTACCATAATTCAAGTCCACAATTAAGAGTGGAGTTAAGGAATCGCACATAAGAAATGATAACCAATAAATATACAGTGTAAATAAGACAACAATGAAGTGGACGTAGCGACAAGCACAACAAGCTTTGCTACATATAACTAAGCAATAGAGCAACACGAAGTAAAATAACTAGTAATATGCTAAGGAAAACAACAATCAAAGACAAGTGCACAGAAAAAGGGGAAATGATAACAGAGCCCTCCCGAGGTACCGCATCGTAGTCTCAAATCATAAAATGACTTAACGGCATGACAGAAACCTCGTGCAAACAATAACAACCGCATGACATAAACTTCGTGCCACAATAACCGCCGCCTAGCAGAAACCTCGTGCTACAATAACAACCGCACGACAGAAACCTCATGCCACAATAACAACCATATGACAAAAACCTCGTACCACAATAACAACCGCACGGCAGACACCTCTTTCACAATAACAACCGCACGTTAAAAATATCGTGCCACAATAACAACCGCACGACAGAAACCTCGTGCCACAATAACAATCGCACGACAATAACCTCGTGCCACAATACCAACCGTACTGCAGAAACCTCGTACCACAATAACAACTGCACATCAAAAACCTCATTCCATAATAACAACCATACGGTATAAACCTCATGCCATAATAACAACCGCACGACATAAATCTCGTGCCACAAAACACTTGTAACGACCCGATCGGTCATTTTAAGCACTTGCATTTCACTTGGTAGTTTGAGGGCATGAGTAGCCATGTATGATGTATTATGACTTGTGTGAATAATCCGTTTTGGTTTCAGGTTATTCAGAATTGATTTGGAAGGATGAATTTCATGATTGAAGCTTAAAGTTGGAAGAGTTTACCAAGTTTGACTTTTTAGTATTCTACCTTGGATTGGAGTTTTGATGGTTCTGTGAGGTCCAAATAGTGATTTTGGACTAGGATGTATGCCCGGATTTTTATTTGGATGTTTCTAGAAGGTTTTGACGCTAATTGGCAAACGTTTGAAATTTGAAGGTTTGGAAAGTTTATAAGTTTGACCGAGAGATGACTTTGATGATATCGGATTCAAATTGTGGTTCCGGGAATTGGAATGGATTCGTTATGTCACTTGGGAATTATGTGCCAAATTTGAATTCATTCCGGGTTGATATGATATGTTTCGACTCGAGTTTTAGAAGTTGAAGATTCAAAGTTCATTAAGTTCGATTTGAGGTGTGATTCGTCGTTTTGATATTGTTATTGTGATTTAAGGCTTTGAGTAAGTCCGAAGTGTATTTTAGGACTTGTTGGTATGCTTGGATGGGTTCTCGGTGATCCTGGGTGTGTTTCGGATGAGTTTTGAACAAGTTTGGGCATTTTAGCACTTTGATGAAGTTCTGGAGCGAGTGAAGTGCGGAGGGCACATTTTGGAGTGCTGACGCAAATCCTCATGTGCGGACCGCAGAGGAAATGTGCGAACCGTAGAAATCCTCTTGCGGCCAAAGAAAGGAGAATCTGCACGTTGATGCTCTGACTTCGGAAGCTTATATCTTTTAATATACAAGAAATTTGGAGATGATCCAAAAACGAAAGTTGTATCCTTTTGAGTATAGTTTTCAGAAAAGTAAACTATTCATCATTGGGACATTTTTACCTAAAGCTATGGCCAATTTACTGAAACCTAGTAGTGTAGTCACTACTGAAGTGTGACCACACAATTTGGATTGCGGCCGCGGAACCTGGAATGTGCGGACCACACAAAACATGTGTCGTCAGCGCAATGGGAGAACAAAATTTGTACTTTATAAATGAGGGTTAGAGTATTATTTCTTTTTTGTACTTTGAGAGCTTGGTTTGTGTCGATATTTTGTGGGTTTTTCAAAAAATTCATTGGGTTTCGAGTTGTCCGCAGGTCAGTACGCGTGAGATGGAAATTGTAGAGCATTGTTTGGCTTGTTCGAGGTAAGTAACACTTCTAAACTTAGTGCTGAGGGTATAAAACCCTGACTTACATATTATGTGATTGAAGTTTATGTGACGCGCATGCTAGGTGATGGGCGTGCACCGTTGAAATGGTGATTTAGTCGATTCCATGGAACTTTGTAGCTGTGTTATCTGAATACTTGTACTGTACACTATGTGTTAGATCACTTGAGTGGTGATTTATGCTAGAAAACATGTGTTGGTATCATTGCGACCCACGGTGGCCGTTCCTTGATGTTGAGTTATTTGTTTAATTGCAGTTATGTACTCAGTCGAATTCATCATTACATATCATATCCCAGTCTCTGTTATTGTGTATTTTCACATCTCACATCATTGATTTGGACTGCTTAGCATGAGTTTTGTGAGCCCAAGAGACTGGACAAATTGATGACTGAGTGAGGTCGATGGCATGATTGTGAGGATACTAATACTATAGCACTTGAGTTGTCTGTGCGGATCTAGATATTGATACTGTAGTATGTGAGTTATCTATGCGAATCCAGATATTGATACTATAGCACGTGAGTTGCCTGTACAACACGTGAGTTGTCCGTGCGGATCTGGATATTGATACGATAGCACGTGAGTTGTCCGTGCAGATCCAGATATTAATACTATAGCACGTAAGTTGTCCATCTGGATCCAGATATTGATACTATAGCACGTGAGTTATCCATGCATCACATGAGTTGTCCGTGCGGATTATAGGGCTTGGGTTGATGGAGCCCCACTAGAGTCTGCACACACCCCAGTGAGCACAATTGCTAGCAGTTATTATATTTGGACTGGATCTGCCCTGTACAGTACTGAGTGACTGAGTGCACTGAGTATTGAGCACGATGAGTGAGAATACAAGGCCCCAAACATGAAAATAATTGCCTTGCTGATCTATTAGCGAATAACAGGAACATGAGGATCTAAGGTGCGTCATTCAAATAGCTCAGGGTTCACGCAAAGACACATGGATTCCCACTATTACAATCATCAGCAGAAATATTTTCTAAGTGTCACCTTAGGGGTGACAACTAACAGGTAAAAGGACACACATGTACAAAGACCTTACAATGAGCACACATGTGAGGCAAACAAGTTCAAAGCATGGATTTCTTAGGATGCACCAGAGTAGTTATAGGAAACATGAATCCACAAAGCAAGGAGCTGATCATGGAATAACTACAATCTTCATAAGAATTCAAGGCAGGGCATAACTAAGAGTTGTAGACCAATTCAAGACAAGTATAAGTGTAACTAAAGAACCCTAATACAGAAGCTCAGGGTCAACATTATCAAAAAATCAACACCACAATTAGTCAGCAAAGAAGTGTTTAATACAAATTGATTACTTATAGCAAGTTCAGTTTTGCACATCAAACTCCCTAGGCATTAAGCTTGAGAAATTCTAGCATTAGCAGATATGAGTGTACAGAACATGATGGTAGTAAAGTAAGCAACCATAATGAGGACTGAGGTCCACAAGTAGTATGCTTTGTCTGAAGGGTTTAGAATACATACATGATCAAGTAGCAAGTTATGCTTAAATGACTTAGCATAGAGAAGTACAGTCGAGCAAATTTTGGACATGAGTAAGTACCCCAAAGTTTAAATACAATAGTTCAGAACAATACATGAATATGACCAAGCAACATACATAGGAAACTCATGTGTGCATAAACATGGTGGACTAAGTAGGTTCAAGATGGTCGAAAAATGTATATAGTGGGAAGATATCCAAGTGCAGGATTTAAACAATTTTAGATGCTAAAGAATACAAGACTATAGGCTAGCTTTGACATAGATAGGATTGCAAAAAAAGCCAACAACATATTGTAATCACAGAGGTTCAGAAAAATTCAAACAAACATAGTACTCAGGTCATGATCACAACTAAAAATAGAATTGCAAGAGTCAAGGTACTTACAAGTAACAAATTAACGAACAAGTTAGTAAGAAGAACACTTTCTAGCTCTACTTTAATCGTCAATAGCAAAAGAACAACAACACCCCAAAATCTCAGTACGTCAGAGTTCCCAAGGGTTTCAAGTGAACCCCGGACAGTGCTCGCACTGAGAAAGAACAACAATCGAATTTCCGGTGGCCTTGGCTTTTAGTCAGCTAAGGTTTCAAATTTCAGAATAGTATATAGAATGAGAGAATAAGAGAGTAGCAATAGTTAATTTCAGTCTCCAGTCTCCCAAGGGGAAATTGGGAAGGGGTTTATATAGTGTTCAAATTAAGATGGACAAACAAGGAAAATAATCAATTAAACCTAAATCAGGAAAGAAAATATCGCATGCAATATGTAATAGAACCAGTAAAAAAAATCAAAATCCAAACCCTAGTTGGAATCGAACTTAGGGCAAATCATTTACAAGCCCCAATCATGGCAGAATCAACAGGGATATACCATATACGAGAGATATTTTCTCTTCTCCAGTACATAGAACCACAATAGCACCTAGAACCATAGAATCAAAGCCGGATTTGTGAGAATCTGGCTTGCCATAAGTGAAATGGTAACGAAAGTTACCATAAAATGAGTAATAATAGTAAGAAAAGGTAAATAAACCCGCGTATGGACGCATATAAGGAAATAATAAGAAGGGATCTCCATGGTCGGCTAGGGTTTAGTGTGAGAGTGGATATGAGAGAATGCAGGGGCGGTTGGGGTGAGGGAAATGGGTTAGGGTTTCAGAGTAAACGGGTATAAGGAAAGGGTAGGAATTGTTATGGGTCGTTGATCATCTGAGATCAACAACCGTGATTAAAGGGAAGTGGGACGGGTCAAGTAAATGGATGCCGACTTGGTTGGAATAAAAAGGGTTGTCTGGTTTGGGCCAGGACATCTTGGGGTATTGGGTAAGGTGTTTGGGCCTTGATTTTGGTCTGAAAGTAACTTAAAATTGGGCTACAAATTAAAATACACGAAAACTATTAATAAAATAATTTGTAAAACTATTTAATGGATAATAAAATATAAATTGTGCAAAAAAGTGATTGAAAATAATAACTTAACACTACAAAAATATAAAAATGCTATTTGGAATAAACTAATGTGAAAAAATGTAACTATGCGTAGCACATAGGCTATTATTGCAAAATTATGTAAATAACCTAAAAATACTAATATAATTATGTAAAATGAGTTAAAATATTATGAAACCTATATGTGGATACAAAAAAATAAATTTAGATGATTAAGTTATCTCAAAATAATTTAAAGGGATAATTAATAAATAATCAAGTAATTTAAATGCAAAGAAATCAATGTTTAAAGCTCTAACAATTATGGAAAATTATAGAAAATACTTGTATAACTCTTGTAAATTATGTAATGATGAAAAATAATATTTTTAAAGTATATATACTATTTAAAAAATATGAGGGCAAAATTGGGTATAAACAGCTGCCCCTCTTTACTCGGGAATGATGAAAGAGTTGTCGGGTAAAGAAAATGATGACCAATTTTGTCCGAATTGAGTGAGGAATGATGTATTTTTCAAAAACTGAGGCCGAACCTTGGTTTTTGAGTTGCCTACATATCCCTAGTAATACGAAAATTAGGTTGTCTATAGTTCTGGATCCAATGGCAAACGAAACCGATGGAGTTATTATAAGAGTTGTTGCATGTTTCAAAAGGTTCTTTTTTGGGCAGGGTAGTGTCGCAAGTAACAGATCATTTTAGGTGGAGCCATGGATGCGATTTTGAATGTTATGGATATATAAGGCGAGTATTTGAGCAGTTATGGGACAAAAAGGGCAATCAATTAATAGTCGTCGGTTACGTTAGAGATAGTCAGGGATGTGAACGTTGTGAATGGAAACCAGAGCAAAAATTGCTCCTATTTGTAGAATGGTTGCTTCCCGAGTTACCTGCAAAAACTTAAAACACGATGCACGCGAATATATATAGGTTATTGCAAAAATTTAAACATGATAAAAATTCCCTTCGGACCATAAAGATTGTCTTCGGACAATGAGGACGATGTCCTTAGACCATGACGTCCTGGGGCATGAAGCGTATGATAAGGGATTCGTATGCCATGAAATGGTATCCTCGGGCTATGAGGATGGTTCCTCTAGACTATGACACCTTTGAATAATGATGTGCAGTTTCAAGAGATCCTCAGACCATGGAATGATGTCTTCAAGCTATAAGGATGGTGCCTTCAGACTATGATGCCTTCGGACAATGTGGCAATATTTCAGCCCATAAAATACAAAGATGTGTCGATATCGATCGTTTAATAGAGTAAACATGTGATGCTTAATCATATGTGAGGATGAGACAAGACAAGGCTTAGTCTTGTATGAGATGAGGGCAATTCTTGGCCCTATGTGAAGAAGGGAGATAGTGCTTAGTCTTATGCAATGTAGCGGAGATAGTGTTTAGTCATATGCAAGGGAAGACATTGCTTAGCCTCATGCAATAATGGAGGTGGTGCTTAGCCTCATGCAAGGAATGTAGACAGTGTTTAGTCTCATGCAAGGAAAGGCAATGCTTAGCCTTATGCAATGATGAGGGCAGTGTTTAGCCCTATGCAAGGAGTGGAGACAATGCTTAGTCTCATGCGGGAAAGGCAATGCTTAGCCTTATGCAATAATGGAGGCAGTGCTTAGCCTCATGCGAGGAAAGGCAATGCTTAGACTTATGCGATGGTGAGGGTAATGTTTAGCCCTATGCAAGGAGTGGAGACAATGCTTAGTCTCATGCAAGAAAGGACGTGCTTAGCCTTATGCAATAATGGAAGAAGTTCAATAATGGAGGCAATGCTTAGCCTCATGCGAGGAAAGGCAATACTTAGCCTTATGCAAGAGTGAGGGCAGTGTTTAGCCCGATGCAAGAAGTGGAGACAATGTTTAGTCTCATGCAAATAAAGGCAATGCTTAGCCTTATGCAACGATGAGGAAAATGCTTAGCCCTATGCAATAAAAGAAATGAATAAATGCGAGAGGATAAAGCATTTCTTAGCTTGATGTGCTTGTGTTTGGAGACTTTTGTCATTATGAAGATAATGATCCTGTTGTGTGTATGTATTTCTGGACGTTCCTGTTATGCTCATTGTGCCTGCATCCAAAGAAAAATCGTGAGTTTTGCAGGGGAAAGGTTGGTTCGTGTTCTTGATTTCTTGCTTCGCCTTTACTCTTGTCTTGAGGCCCTGCTTGAGTCACCCTGGGTAATATCTGGCTGCCATAGAAATGAAATTTTTGAAGAACATGCATGCATTTGACAAATTATTTATAGAAATGCAGTTGTTTGAAATATGTGATAATGTACGAGATCAAATAATTTTGATGAACTGGTGACTATGACGTATTTTGAGATGTTGTAACCTCATTGCTTCGGAATTTTGAGGATCCTCCTCAAAATTTTACCCCAATTTAAATGCATACTTCTGGAAACACATTCCTTGGCGGTTCCAAACGTGATGAGATCGGGAAAACCCGAGACCCTGCCCCAATTTCTGACCATAGGGAAAATAAAGATTTTATTATGATGTGACCGAACCCATAGGGCTGCCTACGTATCCCCTCTTAAACAGGAATCTGGTCAAGCGTAGTTCAGTTATGTCAAATAGAAAGTGCAAATATAATCTTAAACATAGTATATCATGATTTCATCTGAATTGATAGGTTTTGGACAAATCTCTACATCCATTTCTGCAAGTATAAGTGCTCCTCCTGTTAACACCTAGTGAACCATGTAAGGGACCTGCCAGTTAGGTGAGAATTTCCCCTTTTCTTCATCCTTATGTGGGAAGATTTGCTTTAGTACCAATTGCCCCTGCGTGAATTGCCTTGACCTAACCTTTTTGTTGAAAGCTCTTTCCATTCTGTTATGGTATAGTTGACCGCGACATACCGCGTTCATTATTTTTCCATCAATGAGAGCTAGTTGTTTATATCGGCTTCGTATCCATTCCGCATCGCTGAGCTCGACTTCTTGTATGATTCTTAAGGAAGGGTTTTCCACTTCGGTGGGAATAACGACTTCAATACCATAAACTAGTGGATATGGAGTTTCCCCAGTTGATGTATGAACTGTGGTACGGTACCCGAGTAAAGCAAATGGTAGCTTCTCATACCATTATTTGTAATTGTCTACCATTTTCCCCAATATCTTCTTGATGTTCTTATTGGAGGCTTCTATGGCTCCGTTCATTTGCGGCCTGTATGCTGTAGAGTTCTGGTGCTTGATCTTGAATGTTTCACATATGACTTTCATCAAATCGCTGTTGAGATTGGCGGCATTGTAAGTAATAATTTACTATGGTACCCCAAATCGACAAACGATGCGGTCTCGAACAAAATCTGCTACAACCTTCTTAGTTATAGCTTTATAAGATGCGGCTTCAACCCATTTTGTGAAGTAGTCTATGGCCACCAGAATGAACCTATGTTCCTTTGAAGCAGTGGGTTCGATTAGTCCGATGACATCCATACCCCTAGCGGAGAAAGGCCAGGGCGAACTTGTTGCATTAAGTTTGTTGGGTAGTACTCGTATCATGTTAGCATGTATCTGGCGTTGGTGACACTTTTGAACATACTTGATGCAATCCGTTTCCATAGTAATCCAGAAATACCCTGTTCTTATATTTTCTTGGCCAAAACGAAACCATTCATGTGCGGTCTGCAAGTTCCAGCATGTATTTCCTCGAGCAATCTGGATGCCTCCTTGGCATCGACACACCACAGTAATCCCAGGTCAGGAGTCCTTTTATACAGAATTCCTCTACTTTGAAAGAAATGGTTGGCTAATATGTGAAGCGTGCATTTTTAGTATGGGTAGCACTCTCTGGGTATTCTCCCTTTTCCAAATACTCTTTGATGTTGTGGAACCACGGATTTTCGTCAATCTCTTCTTCAACATGAGCACAACAAGTTGGTTGCTTATAAATTCCTATTGGGATATGATCGATGAAATTCTTGTCTGGGTGTTGTATCATGGAAGACAAAGTGGCTAATCCATCTGCGAACTCATTCTGAATCCTTGGAACATTTTTGAATTCTATCTTTGTGAACCTTTTGATCAGCTCTTGTACACAGTGAAAATATGTAAATATTTTGGTGTTCTTCATAGCCCATTCCCCTAGAACCTGGTGCACTAAAAGATCCGAATCTCCGATTACCAGCAGTTCCTGAATTTTCATTTCAATGGCCTATCAAAGTCCCACGATGCAGGCCTCATATTCTGCCATATTGTTGGTGCATGGAAACCTGAGTTTTGCGGAAACCTAATAGTGTTGTCCAATTTCTGATACTAAGACAGCTCCGATACCTACTCCTTTGAAGTTTGCTGTTCCGTCGAAGAACATCCTCCAACCATCGTATGCCTCGGTAATATCTTCTCCTACAAATGATACCTCCTCATTGGGAAAATACGCTTTCAATGGTTTGTATTCTCCGTCTACAAGATGTTATGCCAAGTGATCTGCCAATGCTTGTCCTTTGAGTGCCTTCTGAGTTACATAGATGATGTTGAACTCGCTCAACAATATTTACCACTACGCTAACTTACCCGTAGGCATGGGTTTCTGAAAGATGTATTTTAGCGGATCCATTATTGAAATGAGATACGTAGTGTGTGCACAGAAATAATGTCTCAACTTCTGAGCTATCCATGTCAAAGCACAGAAGGTGCGTTACAACAAAGAATACCAGGGTTCATAAGGTGTGGACTTCTTTCTCAGATAATATATCTCCTGCTCCTTTCTTCTAGTTTCATCATGTTATCCTAGAATGCAACCAAAAGACCCATCTAACATGGACAAATAAAGCATTAGAGGTCTTATTGGTTCTGGTGGGACTAACACGGGCGGTTTAGATAAATACTCCTTGATTTTGTCAAAAGCTTTCTGGCATTCTTCAGTCCATCTTGTTGCCGCATCTTTCCTCAGCATTCTGAATATTGGCTCACATATCACGGTCGATTGTGCTATGAAGCGGCTGATGTAATTGAGGTGCCCTAAAAAACTCATCACATCTTTCTTATTCTTTGAAGGCGGTAAGTCCTGGATAGCTTTGACTTTTGATGGGTCTAACTCGACTCCTCAGTGACTGACGATGAATCCTAACAACTTTCTAGCAGGGACTCCGCAGGCACATTTTGCAGGATTCAATTTCAAATTGTATTTTCGAAGCCGGTCAAAAAATTTCTTCAAGTCTGCTATGTGATTCGAGTTCCTTTTAGATACACCTCTATTTCCTTGTGTATCATGTCGTGGAAGATATTCGTCATGGACCTCATGTATGTGGCTCTAGAATTCTTCAAACAAACGACATCATTTTGTAGCAGTATATTCCCCATGGTGTTATAAAGGCTATCTTTTCGGCATCGTCTTCATCCATCCAGATCTGATGGTATCCTGTGAAGCAATCCACAAAGGATTGGATCTCATACTTGGCATAGTTTTCAATCAGTATGTGTATGTTGGGCAGCGGGAAATCATCCTATTCAGGTCTCGGTAATCTACACATACTCCTACTTTCCCATCTTTCTTCGGAACTGGCACAATGTTGGCCAACCAAGTCGGGTCTTCGACCACTCGGAGAGCCTTGGCTTTGATTTGCTTGGTGGCCTCCTCTTTTATCTTCAAACTCATATCCTTCTTGAACTTTCTAAGCTTCTGCTTTACTGGTGGACATATATGATTGGTGGGTATTTTATGAGCTATTATAGATGTGCTTAAACCAGTCATATTGTCGTAGGACCATGCAAAGATGTCTTCGTATTCCTTTAGGAATCTCATATACTCCTCCTTCTCCAACAGTGATAGATGAATGCTTATATGCGTTTCCTTGACCATTTCGGAATCCCCTATATTAACGGCCTCAGTTTCCTCCAAATTAGACTTTGGTTTGTTTTCAAAGTTCTCTACTTCTATGACGATTTTCTCAGGTATTATATCATTTTTCCAGTTCCTCCGAATCACTGTCCTTATGTTGCGTTGTTTTATTACATGTCACAGTCATAGGTTCATCAGGATATGTAATAATTATGCCAGGAACTAGACGGGCCCGATATGGTGTAGCAGTCCAGTTCTTGAGAGCAACTCCTTCTTCTATGGTTTGAATGGTAAGATCTTCCTCCTCCTCCTTTTCAATAATTGCACTGTAGTCTATGTCCTCTTCATCTAGGAACAACTTTCTCATGCCAACCAAAACCTCATCTTCCTCAGATCCCTACATCATGTCAGCCTGATAGAATGTTTGGTGCAGAGGTGGAACGGGTTGTTCCGGTGGATAATAAAGAGCACGCCATGGTGGCGTCTAATCCTGGTATTCTTGCCATGTATATTCATATCCGAGTCCAAAAGTCATACCATAGTACTGTGGTTGTACGGGGTTGGTAATCCCCTGAAGCTTTTTGTTGAGACCCTTGCCGGGTTTATACCCAAACACTTCTTTCTGTTTTTGATGACCGAAACAGTCTGGTTTGTGTAGATGGGGTTGCTTCCATCTCCATGGATTATCACCTCATGATGATTCCACTCAAACTTCACAGCCTGGTGCAGAGTTGAAGCCACTGCCCCGGCGGCACGTATCCATGGTCATTCCAACAATAGATTGTAAGTAGCAGATATGTCTAGCACTTGGAACTCGACATCAAACCAAGTCGGACCCATCTGTAAATTGAGGTTGATTTATCCAATGGTGGCTTCTAAGATCCATCAAACGCCTTCACATTCATGCTTCCCATTCGTATCTTGTGCAGGACTTTACCTACTCTCTTTAGAGTGGTCAATGGACATATGTTGAGACTTGAACCTCCATCTGTCAAAACCCTGGCGATGAACTTATCTTTAAATTGCACCGTGATGTGCAATGCCCTGTTGTGACTCAGTCCTTCTGGTGGTAATTCATCTTCGTGAAAAGTAATTTTATGGCTTTCCAATAGTTGTCCGACCATGTTATCCATCTCTCCACTAGTGATGCCAGTGGGTATATAAGCTTCACTTAACACCTTCATCAAAGCATTCCTGTGTGCGTTTGAGTTTTGCGGCAGTGATAAGATGGATATCTGAGCAGGAGTTTTGTTCAAGTGGTTAACAACAAAGTACTCCCTTGCATGTATCTTTCTCCAAAGATCAGCAGTGCCAGTCTCGACAACAGGTGGCTTAGGTGCAGCTTCCTTGCTTGTTCCTCCCAGATTCTCAGGTGTATAAACTCTTCCAGTTCTAGTCATACTTTGCGCGGTACGTATTTCCTCTATTTTTGCTTTTCCCTTTCTTCTTGCCTCCGCAACATAATCCTATGGGACAACATTAGACTTGTAAGATGGTGTGGGAGCTACCATGACATTGAAGGGTGTAGTTACCTCGACTTCAAATGGCCCTGGGTTTGTACCACAACTGGCGTGAGGATGACCGGAGAAGTTTTAGGACCATCTGCCTCTCGAATGAGTCCCATGGACCCCTCTTGATCACATTCTTCGTCAGATTCTATCACATTCACTCCCCCACCTCTGTGATTTGGGAAAGGGTTGTTACAAACATTTGGTATAGCTTCCTTTGCCTGTATGACCTTAGTGTCGATCAACGTCTGAATCTTGTCTTTCAACGTGCGACACTCCTCTATAGTATGACCCTTCATGCCTGAATGATAAACACATGTTTTGTTAGGGTTGATAAATTGGGAGGGATTTACCACAACAATAATAAGAATAAGAGTAACATAACCAGCGACCTTCAATATCTCATACAATTGGTCTATGGGTTCAGCAATTGAGGTGTATTGTCTAGAAGGTCTGCGGTCAACATTTGGATGTGACTTCGGGTAGTTTTGGCGGGCGGGTGGAGGTGAATGGTAATATGCAGGTTGAGTATTATAGGTAAGGTAGGTGGTAGCATGGTGTTGGTATCGTGGGGATGAGGGTTGATATGTGGATAGAGGTGCTTAGTATGTGACGGGAGACTTAGGGCCCTAGGCTACCATCACGTCACCCACTTCTTTCTTCTTAAAAATGCCTCCTGATTGCAAAGCTTTATTCGTGGCATGCAGTGCCTCGAAATTGGTCACCATCCCATTCTTAATTCCTTATTCTATTCTTTCTCCTAACTTGATGATGTCGTAGAACTTGTGATTTTCAATGACCATCAACCTTTGGTAATACTGCGGATCTTGAGCTCTAACAAAGAACTTGTTCGTTTGTTCTTCTTCATGTACTGGCCTTAACTTTGCGGCCTTTGATCTTCAACGAGTAGCATACTCGCGGAAGGTTTCTATCGGCTTCTTCTTTAGGTTTTGAATATAGAAAATGTATGGTGCGTTTTTTATGTTGAACCTGAATCTATCCATGAAATCTAATGCCATATTCACCCAATTAACCCATTTCTTTGGGTTTTGACTAATAAACCAAGACAAGGCATCTCTTGTGAGGCTTTGGATGAACAGTTTCATGCTGATTTGTTCATTCTTGCCCACTCATACAAGTTTGTCGCAATATGTTCTCAGATGCACCTTCGGATCACCAGTACCATCGAACATTTTGAACTTGGGAGGTTTGTAACTCTCCAATAGTTCCACATCATAATTTAGGCCTTCAACACTCTAGACTCTACTAGTGAGCTTCTTGAGTTCCTCCGCCATGTGTTTAATGAGCAGGTCCTTCTCTGTTGATTCGGGTATGTATAGGGTTTGCTGCGGGGTATGAGGTAAGTTTTCCACATATATCAGATTGCTTTGATGGGTTCCTGTAACGTGGGCATACGGGTGGTCGTTGGTCGAGTTTTGGGGACAGGGAGTAGGTTGTGGTGTATTTTGGGGAGTGTGATAAGTAGTGATTTGTGGGTATTGAGTTGGATAATGGTGTTGTTGTTGAGGGGTGGATACTGGTGGCGAGTTACGGTTCTGGGGAGGTGCAGGATACTGGTGTAGTGTGGGAGGATTTAATGGTGGATTCTGGTTTTGTGTGTTTTGCGGTGGTGTTTGGTTCTGGGTGGTCGGGTTTTGCTGGTTGAGGTCAGGACCACTGAGAGTAAGGGAGAGGTTTTCCAAATTCTGAACCTGCTCAAGATCGCCCTGTAGTTTCAGGATTTTCTGCTCCAAACGTAAGATCAACTCATTCTATCCCGGAGTACTTCGGCCATCTGAAGTTTCAATGTTTTTCGTCATAGTAGCATTGTCTTTCCTGATACCACGTAAATCATCCATTTTCCCTTTTCCTTTTCCTTTGACTTTGGGGTCGCTTGGTGGAGGAGGAGGTGGAGGACCTCTGGATCTGGTGTGGTATGCTGATGATGCCAGTATGCACGAACCAACCTTTGGGAATGGGAATAATCAAAAAGAAAAGAAAAAGCAAAAGGTAATCAAGTTAGTAAGGTGAAATGAAAGAGTGTTTGCAATATTTAAACACATTTTACAAAGTCATGCAATAATTTGCATCCCAATTTGGGGACCTTATTGTGTCTGAGGTAGGCCTAAGCGACACATAGACTTGGAGAAAATTGATGCCAACATTTGCTTCATTTCATTAATGCGAAAAATGAGTCAAAACAAACTTTTACTAAATCGACAATAATAATATAATGACATTTAGCCTTATTACATCGAAATCTAAATCTAATTTAGAAATAAGTAAAGAACATCATCTCTTAGTGTACTTGGTCCCTGAAGGACCTTCTCCATGCTTGGCGCTTTTGACCTCATCAATCAGGTTCCCCAGATTGCGCATATCCAACAGTCAGTAAGCTTTTGCTAGATGTCCTCCTTCACCGTCATCCATGCCTTGGAACTCCGAGAATCTCTTTCTCATCTTCCCCTCTAGCTCCATCAATCCTTGTTCCAAGTATTCCAATCTTTCTGTTGACTTAGTGGCAATATCCTTCCATTTCTTTATCGCCTCCATGTTCACTTGTGTTGTTCCATATGATTAGCTTCAGAATCGAACACCCTTTTGCGTAGTCTTCTATACATAACTTGTGCCTCACTACAATCATCTCTTTCCACAATGATCTTTTGGTTCCACATATGTTGTGGCTAGAACTTAAATGGAATGACATCTCATTTAACATCTACCTAGTACTGGACCATGCTGGAAACACGAGGTATGTCCTGTTTTCTTCCCGCTTGCCTCATTACCCTTATGAGATCATAATGATAGTTTTCTCGCAACACTATCAGTACAAAATGAGTAATCCCCATTGACCTAATGATGAACTCACTACTAGGAAACCATTCAAACATCCAATGTACTTGCTCGTCTGTCAGATTGCTGAAGAAACGCACCCAACTTACAGCATTTCTAGGCTTTGCAAATCTGTCTGGGATAAACGTCATTTGCTTTGGGTGATGGTTGGCTATGTAGTCATTCAACAGCCTTCGCAGAAGCTCTTGACGATACTCTTCCCTCTGATAGTGTTCCAGCAGCCAGACTTATAGTAACATATTACAACCCTCAAAGTGTCCAAATCCCTGCTTGCACCGATTTAGAGCGCGGTACATCTCAGCTAAGATCATAGGGATGATGGTATAAGTTTCTCCCTCGATGCCCTCCATCAAGGTCCTGGAGACCATGGCCAAGAGAGTATGAATCCTCCTCCCCCTTTCATTGGAAATATCAACAACCCCAAGAAGTAGACGACAAACACGTAAACCGGCGGTGTACCCAACCCAAGGAAGTAATGGCGAGTTCATCATGATGAAGACGATACAACTTGCTATGCCCATAACGTTCGTAAGGAAATTCAAAAGGTATGTGCAATTTATTTAGACAGAGCAGCTGATCATTCTTCTTAAAACCCAACATTTGCAAAAACACCACGGGGAGTGCGATTCTCTGGTACTAGTAATCCCAGACTATCCCAAGGAAACTTGGTGAAGCCTCCTATTTCTTCTAGGATAGGATTCATTTTTATATTGGTAAATCGGAAAATAGCTCTTTTCTCATCCCAGAACATGGTAGAGGCCTCAATCAATTCCCTATTTGGTCAAACGTTTAGCAAGGATGGCAGGTCATCAAGTACGCTTCTCACATGAATTTTGTCGGTGTAAAGTATTTACACTAGTCAAGTAGCAAAGGTGGGATGTTTTGGATCATACCAAACCTGGGGATTTCATGCTTCATTTTGTGCAAACAAACAAATGTTAGCCCTTTCCCCCTCTAGATTTGACTACTTATACAATAATGATCAACGCGTTGGCACATTTTCTCCAAGTAATGCACATAATATGATAGTGTCCATTGGGATTGTGGAAATCCCGTCGGACTTTGGACTAGGTTCATCTTAGTGGGTTGTTACGTTATTAACGCTCCAACCTGTACTAGTTTTGGCATGATGCATGTACATTTCAAGTTGGAGTAGGGTTTCTAGAATGGTCTAGACTACTACTCCCAAGTGGACAACTTGAGAGGGAAAAGCACGGGACCGTCGATTGCACTGCTGATCGACTAGTCTACCGTAAATAAGCCTTTCCAATTTCAAAAGGGGTAATTTTCTGTAAAGCATGGACACTCATCAAGCGCCTCTATGTTGATAATAGGCACGAGTGGAGTATGATGTGGAGCATGCTTTACACGGAAATAATAACACATTGCCAAGTATTTTCATGTAAGAAGCAGTAAATAAAATAGCAAAGAGAACATGAAAAGAAGTGAAAAGAAAAGAAAGACAAAAGAAAGAAGTCAGTTTGGCTCATGAAAATGTGCGGGATCGTAATGAAGCAGCTAAGGAAATAGGGATAATATAGCGGTCAAGATGAAAAGAAATGGAGAGCGGTCACACATTTCATTGCAATAAAAGGAGAATAAGTAAAGAGATATGCATGTTATAGCGAATTTAAACAAATAAAGGTGAATAAGGTAAGGGATGTACATATAACAAAGAAATTAATTCACATAAGTCAAGTTCGTTATGGTAAGAGCCTAACCGAAATCCCCAGCAAAGTCGCCATGTTGCCGCGCCTCGTTTTCTCACGAAGGCGGGTTTCGACGTGTGACAACCCTTTTAAATGAGGGTGTTAAAAGAGAAGAACCGCCACCTAACAATTTTTAAGATGCGTTAGGGCACCTATTTGCAAATAACTCTGTTTGACTAGTCAACGCCACCAAAGATCGGGTAAGGGATCAAATTACCTCAAAGAGAAGGTGTTAGGCACTCTTCGAGGTCCATAACTGTGGTTCCCGACTAGATTTTACACTATGTGGATTATATGATTAAACTAGAAGAGCATATAAGTAAACAAAAATATGAAAATTGAAAGTCCTATTGTGACGTAAACCAGTGTAAAAAAAAATCATTAAACTATATGAATAATTGATACAAGTTTTAAAGGTCACAAGGATTAAAACAGTGTTGGTCTATGTTTAATAACTAAATCCTTTAGCAAGCATATAAGGGAAATGGGGGTCCTAAGTTTTTAGCCTAAAGGATCACCCCGTGCAACATAAATAATACTTCGCAACTTCCTTTAGGTAGGAGTTGCTCATATTATTTAGCGGGCAGAGACTATAATCTCTTGCTACCTGATTACTATGTTGAAGTTGTTTCCTTAAAAGCGTTCTAATTCGATTCTACGTTGTGCCCTATGCGTGCGTTACCGGTCCCATGCCTAGGGTCCACGAGGCTTTGGACCTACTATTTGGTAGTTCTAGACTCAACTTACTTTCTCAAAATGATAAAACTACGTGAAAAATAAAACAGATAGGATTGCACATATTTACAATAAAAGGGGCTCAAGTAACCTCCACACATAAGCAGGAAAAGCACGCAAACAGATTTCTGGTTAGGCAATATATGGCATTATGACATGTTGGGATCATTGAGTCCTATAAGCATGATTTCTATGTGATTCTGGATTCTAGTATTATATAGGCGGTGCCGTAATTTTTGACGTATAGGCAAATTAGAGTGTTACAAGTCCTATAGACATGATATCTAATCGTTTGTGTAAATAGGCAGTGAAGTTGTTGATAAACATCTTATGGGTAGGTTTTCTAATGATTGACAATTGGGCTTGATTTTAAATGTTTTATCCCTATAGGCATACTTTCTAGGCGGGTGACAGTATGTTATAGACATAATTTCTAATAGTTGACAATTAGACTTGGTTTTGTAATATTTTATCCTTATAGGCATATCATCTAAATGAGGCAATATAAAGGAAAATAATAGAAGCACCTGGTTAATTAGTTAACCCAATAGTCATGTATCTAGATGAGTATACCAAAGACGTGTTTTATAGTGTCCTATAGGCATGTTGTCTATTAAACAAAGCGTGTGATCACTATAGACATGTTGTCTGAAGCATTCAGTAGCAGATACGGAAATAAATGCAACAATTACTTAAACTAACATGCTTTGAATAAAGTATCCATGTCAGACAAATTAAGTGCAGCGTGCATCATCCTTATAGACATGATTTCCATCAGTGTACGACATATGAAACTAAATAACATATAGGCATATTGAACAAAATAGCAAATAGATCATACAAACCCTATAAGCATGTTTTCTACCCATTCATACAAGTATTAGATTACCCCAACCCCCTATTCATTAATATCTCGGCTGTTTTTTACAAATTATTACAGGCCCATTTAGAACAATAAAATAAATACAAACTTAATAGGGCCATTACAGGCCTAAATACAACATTTACCGGCCCATCACAAGTACAAAGTAACCCAGCAATGCTCTTCTGGGCCTTCATCAGCCGTACTCTTGCATATCTAACATGCCCGATATCCAGTCTTGCAAGCCCGTCTAATCAATGCTCAGATATAATAATACACACAACGTAATAAGCCAGGCCCCAAACATGAAAACAATCGCCTTGCTGACTCATTAGCGAATAACAGGAACATGGGGATCTAAGGCATGTCATTAAAATAGCTCAGGGTTCCGGAAATGATATATGGATTCCCACTATTACAATCATCAGTAGAAAGGTTTTCTAAGTGTCACCTTAGGAGTGACAATTAACAGGTAAGAGGACACACATGTACAAAGATCTTACAATGAGCACACATGTGAGGCAAACAAGTTCAAAGCATGGATTTCTTCAGGACAAGTAGAAGTGTTACTAAAGAAACATAATACATAAGCTCAAGGTTAACATTATCACAAACTCAACACCATAATTAGTCAGCAAACAAGGCAACAACATATTGTAATCACATAGGTTCAGAAACATTCGAATAAGCATAGTAATCAGGTCATGATCATAACTAAAAATAGAATTGCAAGAGTCAAGGTACTTACCAGTTACAAATTAACAGACAAGTCAGTAAGAAGAACAATTTCTAGCAGTACTTTAATTGTCAATAGAAAAAGAACAACAATATCCCAAAATCCCAATGCGTCAGAGTTCCCAAGTTTTCAAGTGAATCCCATGCAGTTCTCGCACTGAGAAAGAACAACAATCGAATTTTGGTAGCCTTGGCTTTCAGCCGGCTAAGGTCTTAAATTTCATAATAGTATATAGAATGAGAGAATAAGAGAGTAGCAGTAGTTAATTTCAGTCTTCGGTCTCCCAAGGGTAAATTGGGGAGGGATTTATATAGTGTTCAAATTAAGATGGACAAACAAGGAAAATAATTAATTAAACCAAAATCAGGAAAGAAAATATCACATGCAATCTGTAATAGAACCAGTAAAAGACAAATTGGAATCCAAACCCTAGTTGGAATCAAACTTAGGGCAAATCATTCACAAGCCCCAATTATGGTGGAATCAACAGGGATATACCATATACAAGAGTGATTTTCTCTCCTCCGGTGCATATAACCACAATAGCACCCAGAACCATTGAATCAAAGCCGAATTTGTAAGAACCTGGCTTGCCATAAATGAAATGGTAACGAAAGTTACCATAAAATGAGTAAAAGTAGCAAGAAAAGGTAAGTAAACTCGCGTATGGGCGCGTATAAGGAAAGAATAAGAAGGGATTTCCATGGTCGGCTAGGGTTTAGTGTGAGAGTGGAGATGAGAGAATGGAGGGGGGCTGGGTGAGGGAAATGGTTTAGGGTTTCAGGGTAAAGGGATATAAGGAAAGGGTAAGGATTATTATGGGTCGTTGATCATCTAAGATCAACAGCTGTGATTAAAAGGAAGTGGGGCGGGTCGAGTAAATGGATCCCGAACGGGTTGAAATAAAAAGGGTTGTTTGGTTTGGGCCAGGGAAGCGTGGGGTATTGGGTCAGGTATTTGGGCCTTGATTTTGGTCCGAAAGTAACTTAAAATTAGGCTACAAATTAAAAGACACGAAAATTGTTAATAAGATAATTTGTAAAACTATTTAATAGATAATAAAATATAAATTGTGCAACAAAGTGATTGAAAATAATAATTTAACACTACAAAAATATAAAAATGCTATTTGGCTAAAACTAATGTGAAAAAATGTAATTATGCGTAGCACATAGGCTATTATTTTAAAATTATATAAATAGCCTAAAAATACTAATATAATTATGTAAAATGAGGTAAAATATTACGAAACCTATATGTGGATAAAAATAATAAATTTACATGATTAATTCATCTCAAATAATTTAAAGGGATAATCAATAAATAATCAAGTAATTTAAATGCAAAGAAATCAATTTTAAAGCTCTAACAATTATGGACAATTATAGAAAATACTTGTATAACTCTTATAAATTAAGTAATGAGGCAAAATGACATTTGGAAAGTAAATATACTATTTGAAAAATATGAGGGCAAAATTGGGTATCAACAGTACTCGTACTACAATTCTGCTCCTTGCGTGAAGATTTTGGATGTTGATGTTGTTGTGCACGACGGGAGCTGGATTTGAAGATGCACCTGCGTTCCGGTCATAGCTGCCTCTTGATCATAGTAGATTTATAATTTTAATCTGTTCATGTATAGTTCAAACAGATGATGTACTTTATTTCATACTAGTTTTGTAAATTCTAAATCTTAGAAGCTCATGATTTGTACTACCAGTCCTTGGGAAGTTGTATAAAAATTCAGTTATCTCATCTTTGACTCACATCAGTATTATTTTATTGTGTTTTATAGTTAATTGGCTTACCTAGCAGATTGGGTTAGGTGCCATCATGACGGTTTGGATTTTGGGTCGTGACAAGTTGGTATCAGAGCTCTAGGTTCATAGGTTCTACGAGTCATGAGCAAATGTCTAGTAGAGTCTTACGGATCGGTATGATAACGTCCATACCCATCTTCTGGGTCTACAGGGAATTTAGGATAAACTTTCCATCTTTATTTTCTTATCGTGTGGCATTGGTTCATCTTGAAGCGTAACTCTTTGAATTCCTTCCACGCATTCGTATGTGCATATGAGCGCTCGATATCAGACGTGCATCGATGGCTTGTGATTTCATGGTTGATGTGCGAGATGTGATTTCTGTGTGATGTTGATGGGCCAGTCTGGAGGACTTGAGGCCAGGTTCTAGCTGTAGTGTAAGCATGGGGATTTCGGTTGTGTGAGCACGTGTTTTTGGACTTATATGTCAGGTAGTGTCCCTATTAGTGGAATTTGTTGCTCTATGAGTGGTTGGATGGCTATATAATGAGTATAACATGGCTGCAAGATGTGTTCAAAGGGTTGAACGCGACGAGAAGGGTTTGCTTGGGATGTGAAAAGGACTATTGGGTGCTTGATTTCTATCTTGATGTAACGTATAGTCTCGAGTTATGAGTGTGTTGAAAGATTTTTTTCATGTTGTTTAATTGTGGAACGAATTAGATTCTCATGTCTTATTGATGAATTCAGACTCAGGAAGATTAAGTAATGGCGTAGTAGTTGTGGCTACGACAAGGTATAAAGAGATGTTAGTTTGAGGCTAAGCAGATGGGTTATAACCTGCGAGGTAATCTACGGATGTGTGATCCTTATAATGTTTTCTGGAGGCTTCCTTTTCTACCAGTGGGTTATAGTTGTGTGATCTGAGTTTTGATCGTTAGTGATAGTTGACATGACCGTCACGATGATGAATGCGAGATTCGCAGTTGATTTGAGGTATTAAATGGTTTGTATTACATGAGCTCATGAAGGATTGAGTTGAACTTAGGTGTGAGATTAAGGCAGTAATAGAGTATGGGTATTATGAGTTATCAAGTGTTTTGTTCTATGGTTTTGAGCCAAGTGGGGGAGTCTGCTATCGATGATTTGATTGCATGGTTATGTGTTGTACTGGTTTCGGTTTGAGGAATACCTGTGAATCGGATATGACTTGCAGAGATTAATATCGAGGGTGACTCGAGTTAAGGAATTTCTGGATATGGGTTATGTTATACTTTATGGGTATATGGGAATTATGGAATGATTGAGTTGTTATTATGGAAGATATAGTATGCATGTAGTAGGATTTTGCTAGGTCGCGTTAAGGCAGGGTTACTTCTTTGGGTGTTGTCGTGCTAATGGGGCACAAGTCAGTCGGACCGTTTGATGTGTACAATTTCGATTTGAGCAGAGTGGATGTCTGTCGAGAAGCTTCTAATGGATTCAATATTTATATGTAGCAATTGAGAATTTTGTGGATTGGTATATGGCTAGAAACTGAGATTTATGTTGGATGGTGCCAGGACTTGTGGCATTTCTATATTATTATGGATTCTGCATTTTAGTATCACGAAGGTGAAGTTAACATCTTTAGGTTCACATAAGATCTTTTTTCATAGTGGGTATCTCGGTTGTGGTACTTTTAGGGAGCTTAAGAGGAAATACAATAGCTTATGGGCCTTAGGGATTGTGGTTTTATGCTAGGATATCTTGTGGTGAGTTTGGGTAATGATCATGGTGTTCTAGCAAGGAGAAGTATCAACTTGAAGGCAGTTCAAAAGAACTCAGAGGAAACAGGACAACTTGGCAGTAGGTTCGATCGGTATGGTAATGGTATGCTCGGTCCTTTTTTATTCTTATGATGTGGTGAGTCTCTACGGGTGATTTGTGGAAATACTCTTGGGTTTGGCGACTTGTGTGGCTTGGTTGAGTTAGAGAGATTTAGTTCTGATGGCTTGGTTATATGTTAATGGGTTTCAAAGAGTTTTTGATGGTTTCTACCACAGTTTGAGATGGATATTTCTTACCGGCGTGAGGAGCATGTTGCGTATTGTGATTTTCTCCTGGATGATATCAATGTGAGGTTTCTAGGTGATGGTGTATGCATTCTTCTGGTACTCAGATTTGATTATGAGATTCTCGTACTTTTCATATGATGGCATGCTAGATGTGGTGTGTTATGTGGGATCGAGATTTGCATGTGCAAGGTCACGGTCCAGACTTAGAGGGAAGGTCATGAATTTTGGACAGCATGGACAATTGCAGATATTTAGATGAATGTTATAACTACTCGGTAATTCCTGAGAATGGTGCATATTTCAGAAGGCGCACTGTGTGTTGACTTACCGATGCTTCTTTGGCATTGCGGTACTCGCCTGGTTGATTGACTGCTGGTATTCATATTTTACTATATGGCACAAAAGAAGCTTAGAAGTATTTCTCGTGGGATGATTATGTATGAGATATGTGTTAGACATTCAGGCGATGGAGTTAGGTCCAGATATGGTAATTCGTGTGTTTTATGGATTTGGAGACCGGGAGTTCTCAGAAGTAGATTGTTTCGTGAATGTGGACTATGAAAATGTGGCCAAAGCTAGCCAGATGATGGTATGCGTCATGGTTAGGTCGTTGTGGACTTTCGGAGGGTTATTTACCTATTTGTGGATGACCAGAGTTGATTTGGGGCCCATTGGTAGGCCCAATGAGGATGTGTATTCTACCACGGGTCGGATTGGTTGACTATGTACTGCTATTGTTGAGGGATGTTCCATTTGGCTAGAGTTGACTTATTCATGTTCTGATATGATCGATATCTTACTCCTATATGCTATGAGGGGTTGTGATTTGTTTGTTATATGTACACATGGTGCAGTTCTGTTTGGGCCTTATAGTGGAATTCGAGAAAAAATGGTTATTGGGGTGTTGAATGGTTGATTGCGCCTTGGTTATGGTCTTTTCGGGCTGTGGTATATTGTGTAACACGCTTCTCCATGGTTACGATCATGCACCTTGGGTACTTGATGTCGAGTTGCGCGTGGAGGTTGATTTTGGGCATTAAGGCTTAAAATATTTCATATGGACCCGTGTTTGGATGGGGTCACGCATTGCAGCTAGGTCATGTCAGGATATGATCCTTTGTGATAGATTTGTGTGTCTTGGGTTATGGTTACGCCTTGGTGCAACTTGTTCAGACTTATACAATGTGTAGATGCGAGATGCGGGTCTTATAGGAAATTTCGGATGTTGGAAATTGAGTTCCAAGGGTTACAAGCTAAGGTTGAATTAAGGATCATCAGTTATGTTGTGTCGTCAGGATGATATAGATTAGGGTGACGTGGGATAACCCCCGGTTACGTGTATGGCAAGGTTACACGGAGGTTTGGTGGCTTTGGAACGACTCTCGATACGTTCGAGGATGAATGTATGTTTAAGTGGGGGAGGATGTAACCCCGCGACAGGTCGTTTTAACCACTTGCACTTCGCTTGGTATATTGAGGGCATGAGTAGCTCTGTATGATGTATTATGACTTGTGTGAATCGTCGATTTTCGTGTCAGATTATTCGGAATTGATTTGGAAAGATGAATTTCATGGTTTAAGCTTTAAGTTGGAAGAGTTAATCAAGATTGACGTTTTAGTATTTGACCTCAGATTGGAGTTTTGATGGTTCTGTTAGGTCCAGGTGGTGATATTGGACTAGGGTGTATGTCCGGATTTGTATTTCGATGTTTCTGGAAGGTTTCGACGCTAATTGGAGAAAGTTGAAAATTTAAAGGTTTGGAAAGTTTATAAGTTTGACCGAGAGCTGAATTGGATGATATTGGATTCGGATTGTGGTTCCGGGAATCAGAATAGATTCATTATGTTACTTGCGAGTTGTGTTCCAAATTTGAGTTCATTCCGGGTTGATTTGATAAATTTCGGCGCGAGTTTTGGAAATTTGAAGATTCAAATTTCATTAAGTTTGATTTGAGGTGTGATTCATCGTTTTGATGTTGCTATGTGTGATTTGAGGCTTCGAGTAAGTTCGCGGTGTGTTTTAGGACTTGTTGGTATACTTGGATGGAGTCCAGATGACCCCGGGTGTGTTTCGAGTGAGTTTTGAACAAGTTTGGGCATTTCAGCACTTTGATGATGTTGTGGAGTGAGTGAAGTACGGAAGGAACATTTTGGAGTGTTTAGGCAAAGCCTCATGTGCAAACCGTAGAGGAAATGTGCGGACCGCAGAAATCCTTTTGCGGCCGCAGAAAGGAGAATCTGCAGGTTGATGGTTTGACTTCAGAAGGTTACATTTTTTCATCTACAAGGAATTTGGAGATGATCCAAAAACAAAAGTTGTATTCTTATGAGTCTAGTTTTGAGAAAGGTAAACCATTCATCATTTGGACATTTGTATCTAAAGGTATGGCCAATTTACTGAAGCCTGGTAGTGCTGAAGTGCGACCGCACAATTTGGATTACGACCGCGGAACCTGGAATGTGCGGACCACACAAACAATATGTAGTCAACACAAATGTACTTTATAAATGAGGGTTAGAGTATTATTTTATTTTTGGACTTTGGGAGCTCGGTTTGTAGCAGTATTTCGTGGAGTTTTCAAGAAATTCATCGGGTTTCGAGTCGCCCAGAGGTCGGTACGCGCTATATGGTATTGTTAGAGCATTGTTTGGCTTGTTCGAGGTAAGTAACACTCATAAACTTGGTGTTGAGGTATGAAACCCCGACTTACGTGTTATATGATTGATGTTAAGGTGACGCGCATGCTAGGTGACGGGCGTGTGGGCGATGCACGTAGACATGGTGATTTAGTCGATTCCATGGAACTGTGTAGCTATCTTATCTTAACACAGTATTGTACTCTATGTGTTAGAGCACTTGAGATGTGATTTATGCTAGAAAATATGTTTAGGCTATATGCTGGTATTATTGCGACCCACATTGGTCGTTCCTTGCTGTTGAGTTATTTGTTTAATTGCAGTTATGTACTCGGTCACATTCATCATTACATATCATATCTTAGTATCTGTTATTGTATACTATCACATCTCACATCATTGATTTGGACTGCTTAGCATGAGTGCTGTGAGCCCGAGAGACTGGAGAGATTGATGATTGAGTGAGGCCGAGGGTCTGATTGTGAGGATACTGATACTATAGCACATGAGTTGTCCGTTCAGCACGTGAGTTATCCGTGCGGATCTAGATATTGATACTATAGCATGTGAGGTTCTGTGCAGATCCAGATATTGATACTATAGCACGTGAGTTGTCCGTCCAGCACATGAGTTGCTCGTGCGGATTATTGCGCTCAGGCTAAATAAGCTCCTCCGGAGTCTGCGCACCCCCAGTGAGCACAATTGCTAGCACTTATTATGTTTTGGCTAGATCTGCCATGTACAATATTGAGTGACTGAGTGTGTTGAGTCTTGAGCATGATGAGTGAGAATATGAGATAATGAGATTGAGTACTCTCAGAATGTGAGTTCATGAATTCATCATTGAGATGCATTGCATTTGACATGCGTACTTTAGATACAGGCATAGAGATGCATTTCCTCATGCTACCCAGTGTTGGTGACATTCATGATTTCACTTGTATATTGACATGTACGCATATAGATGTATTTTCCTTATACTATCTGAAAATGAAACATCTTGTTTATTGTTGAAAGGTTTTTGTTTTTTGGGAAAATCACAGTTTTCAAACTTATTCATATATTGTTAAGGTTTTCGGTGAAAGATCTGGGATCTACTATTATACTTGAAAAGCATGCCCATTTTCCGAAATTGTGAACTGTTGTTGGTTATTGGAGTTGCACCTCACCCTTGTTCCAGCTCATCACTACTTTCAACCTAAGGTTAGGTTTGTAACTTATTGAGTACATGGGGTCGGTAGTACTCATATTATACTTCTGCACCTTGGGTGCAGATGTTGGATGTTGATGTTGTTGTGCACATCGGGAGATGGATTTGAAGATGTACATGCGTTCCGGTCATAGCTACCTCTTGATCTTGGTAGCTTTAGAATTTTAATCTGTTCATGTATAGTTCAAACGGATGATGTACTTTATTTCTTACCAGCTTTGTAAATTCTAAATCTTAGAAGCTCATGGTTTGTACTATCAGTCCTTGGGGAGTTGTATAAAAATTCAATTATCTCATCTTTGACTCATATCAATATTATATTGTGTTTTATAGTTAATTGGCTTACCTAGCGGATTGGGTTAGGTGACATCACGACAGTTTGGATTTTGGGTCGTGACAACATTGAATACAACAGAAACAACGACAATACACAAGAGACAGAAGAACGAGCTTACAAGGAAAGACATAACAGGAAATAATGGTACAACATAGCCATGGCTCAACAAGGAAGAGATACCGTGTAGCAATGATTCAACATAAGTACAATTCAACGATAAGAGGGATAACATGAATCAATGACTCCAATTAAGGGTAAGTCAACAATAATAAGGGATAACAAAACTTCAATTAGGGTTGAGCAATTGCGAAAGAGATTCGACAAACTCAATTAAGAATAAGCAGATTATGGGAAAGATAATAATAGCTTCAATCAAGGATAAGAAATTATGGAACGGATAGCATAGCAATAAAAGAAGCAACAACTTCAGTTAAGGAACATAAGAGTTTAATCGGCAATAAGGGTAAAACATGGAGCAATTAATTCCAATTAAGACACGTGAGGGTAAATTTCGTAAATGGGGGATTTAACATAACAAGACAACTTCATATCTAATGAACATAAGAACCTAAGAGCCCTAAATGGTCAAATATCCACAAATAAGACCGAGCACGTAGTTGTCACCTCGCGTACACGGGCTTCACATGACACGATTAGCACCAAAGACCCAAATCTTAAGGGGTAGTCCCCCCCCTCTCCCCCCACAAAGTTAGGCAAGATACTTACCTCAAAGAAGCTAGATTGTTACTCTAAAATGACTTTCTCGAGTGAAATAACATCCGGAAAGCTCAAATCTAGTAAACACAACTTCAATTCATAAATTAAACTCATAAAAAATAATTACGGGTAATAAAGCTTCAATTGTTTAACAAGAACTAAAGTCAACCCGGAATCATCATATGATAAATCATCATTTTAAATTTTGAAAGATTTCTTCCATTCGTCCTACAAATCATCATTTTAAATTTTGAAAGATTTCTTCAAACAATCCCATTTTCCTCAACTCAAACACTTATTATATGATAAAAATAAAGATGGGATCATGAAATATAGTAAATTCTGGGTGAAGAACACTTACTCCAATGATTTGCTAGAAAACCCTACGAAATATCTCTTAAAACCGAGGTCTACAACTCAAAATATGTTAAAAATGGACAAACCCTCGACTTATATGATTCTGCCTAATGCAGGTGCAGCCAGTGTTGCGCTTCTGCGTTGCCTCTTTGCTCTTGCGTCTTTCTCATCCGCTTCCACGATCACATAGGTGCAGAATATTCTTCACACCTATAGCAACTAACCATAGCTTCTCATTTCACTTCTATGACTATTTCACGCTTCTGCGTGCACGCACCGGCGGACCCTCACGCGCAGGTGCGAAGACACCAATTAATAGAAAATTCCAGCAGCCCCAAACAATGCTCCAACGATCTAAACCCCGTCCGAAACTCATCCGAGCCACTCGGGACCTCGTCCAAATATACCAATAAAGTCCCATAATGTAACACAAACCTACTCGAGGCCTCAAACACATCAAACAACGTCGAAACTACGAATCGCACCACAAATCGAACTTAAAGAATTTCCAAGTCTTCTAACTCCCAAAATTCGTGCCGAAACATATCAAATCAACCCGGAATAACATCAAATTGTGTATGCAAGTCCCAAATGACATAACATAGCTAATTCAACTCTCAGAACCGCAATCCGAGCCCTATATCACCAAAGTCAATGCCCGGTCAAACCTCTCAATCTTCCAAAACTTCAACTTTTTAATTTTTTTGCTGAATGCTTCAAATTAACCTGCGGACCTCCAAATCCAAATTCGAACGCACGCCCAAGTCCAAAATTACCATATGAACTAATTGGAATCACCAAAATTCCATTCCGGAGTTATCTAAGCTTCTATAAAAGGAATTTTTCCTCCAAATCGATCTCGAATAATCCGAAAACTGAACTCGACCTTACATGCAAGTCATAACACATAATACGAAGATGCTCGGGACCCTATGCTGCCGAACAGGACGTTAATTCCCAAAATGACTGGTCGGAGCATTACATGCCGCCGTTCAAAACTCACTAGCTTCATTAATCCAATTTTGCGCTATGTAGGTGCACTAAGAAGGGTGAAGTACTCTTACCAAAGAAGTTTTTCATTTCAAGGTCTTGAACCGAAATTCTGGTAACTTAAACTATCCCAACCATATCTTTTAGAGTCAAAGGATTATTTCCTTAAGAGTGCCCCTCCTTCTCTTTCTTTTATTTTGAAAAAATAATGATTCTGTTAATTCTTTCAACTTTAGTAAGACTAGGAATCAAAACGAATGTTTAGATTAAAAGGTTAAATCTAATTTGTGGAAAAGATATATGAATTATGTTCAATATTAAGTGATCATAGGCTATAATTATGTAGTTTGGCCACTATTTGTACTCTAAATTGGCTGCACTTTATTGATGTTTGAGCGTTAAATGATAATAAATTGCTCTGATTGAGAACGTTATGCTTTGCAGGAGCAATTCCGGGCTATTGTGAAGTTAAGGAGTATTTTGGAGCTAATATGGAGCATTGAAGTCCAAGTAAAAGCTTATGGAATAAATTGGGATCCCATTTGAGGATCGAAGGAGGTTAGCACACATAAAAAGTAGAATGAAGAATAGTACATGAGATTGCCCAGGTGCGCAACCATGCACTGGGCCGCGCAAGTCAGGTAGAAACTAGCCAAAGTGCGCGGCCAGATGCACGGCCGCACACGTCCCTCCGAGAAAAAAGTATTCCAAGGCTAAAATTATAATTCCAGAGGCAACCATACTTGACCTATATAAAGCCCAGCTTGCCCATAAAGAGGGTATCTGTGTTTTTAAAAGAACTTTGGAGGCAAGAACAGGAAATGAGCGAGACGGAAGATTCTGAAATGAGTTTTTATCTTTCTTTCTCTCCTTTTTATCATTGATGATGAATTCTTATGTTGTGGTTGTGAAAATAATTATGAGTTTCTAAACTCTTTATTCTAGGGTTTGGTGAAACCTCTTGGAGGATGAATCTGTGTTGTGTTTAATATAAATTTGCCATTGAAATTTTCTCTACTTGTTCAACTACGGGATTATTGCGGTTGATTGAAGGGTCCCCAATCGGCTATGCTTATTTAGTGTGTATTACTCGGAAAAGGGTACATGTTTAGGTAGTTGTTAAATAACATCACTCCTAACGTATATGAGGGATCAATACAGAGGTATTAAAGGTGGGTTTTGGACTAACGAAACCTTGATGCGATTGTAGTGAGCGGTAAACTAGTGCTAGCTAGCGTAATTCGGAAGAATACAATTAGTAAATACTTGTATTTACTCGGAAGAGAATTATGACACCTAAAGTGCTCACGATCGGTAAAGAGTATCTAGGCGAATTTGTAGCAGACGTAGCAGGGAGGATTCCGATAAGAGGGAAAATCGTAACTCTAGATCTTCCTAATCTTGTCTACAACAGTTTCTTTGTTAGTAATAAAATTTACAGCTTTTTAATTACCTTGTTAATTGTTAGTAAACACTCAAGTTATTATTCAATCTTGTTGGAGGTTGATTATTTGGATTCTTGATGAACTAAAAGTTATGATTAGTATGTTAATTCCCTGTGGGATTCGACTCCGGACTTGTAAATCAGATTATATTTGCAATGACCGATTAGTCCTTTTTATAAGGCATAGTTGGACGTGATCAAATTTTGGCTCCGTTACCGGAGAATTTAACGGTGTTATTAATTACAGCAAAAGAAGATCTACAATTCTTAGTGTAGTCAATTTTCTTCATCTTAAACTAAATATATTGAATTTCTAACGTTTGTAGTCTTGGGTGTTACAGGTGCATGCCTAGAAACTCCTCAAGAACTGGTGAATTGCTCGACGCATTATCAGATCCTGAGAAAGTTTTCAAGGCATTGAATCGTGCGAACAAGAAAGACAAACACCAACAGAATTCAATAGAACAAATCGAACCAGAAATGGATGACGGAATAGAAAATCCAAACAACAATAGAAACAATGCGAATGAATAAAACAATCAGGGTGTGGTGCCTCTTGTACCAAAAACAGCCTTGTATGTTTGGGCACAACCCACCGCCGAACATCTGGCAACAACAATTGTAGTCCCTCAGATACAAGCGGAATCATTCCAAATCACGAACAACATGCTACATTTGTTGCAGAACAAGGGACTGTTCTCAAGGTCTTACATCGAAGATCCTAAGAAGCATCTGAAATATTTCCTGTCGATATGTGTCATGCAAAGGCAACCAAATATGACACCGAAAGCAATAAGGCTGTTGTTGTTTCCATTCTCGGTGACGGGAGAGGCTCAGACTTGGCTTAATTCACTCCCCATAAATTCCATCACTACTTGGGAGGAATTAGTCAAGCAATATTTGAACAAGTTCTACCCACCTAATAAGACTGCCAAACAAGTTGACGAGATATTGAGCTTCAGGCAGAGACCAATAGAGACACTACAAGAAATGTGGGAGAGGTTCAAAAGTATGCTAGTTAAGTGTCCTCATCATGGCATTCCAGATCAGATATTGAGGCAAAGGTTCTACATGGGATTGGCAGACAACTTGAAGGCCAATGTTGATGCTTCAGCAGGAGGGTCATTTTTGAGAAAATCATTTAGAGAATGTAAGATTTTACTCGATAAAATGGCTCAAAACTCAGGATGGATGACAAGAGACTCTACGATCACTCTTGTTGTTCACTCAGTGGATTTGGGTCCAAACAATTCTATAGCTGAAAATATGGCCACTCAGATGACGCAAATGAGTATCCTTACCAAAAAGATTGATGAATCAGGCCAGAAATATCAGGTACACATAATTGACGCGACTAATGGGAGTTTATGTACACCATGCATCAACCAACCTTATGTATGCTTATGGAGTGCAGAAAGTGACAACCAGAACCATCAGGAGAATATGAACTATGTGGCCAACTATGGAGGCCAGCGGTAATGTGGTCAAAATTGGGGGCATCAGAATCAGCAATATATACTAGCACAACAACAGTGCAATAATGGTAACAATCCCGGAGCCATGAGATCACAGGGTCAAGTTGTGTCATACCAAAGACAACAGGGCTATAATCAGCAAAATTAGTAGCTAGCTTATCAACAGCCTTAACAACAACATATTGTGAGACAAGATGATGGATTTTCTGAATTTAAGGGGATGCTGGACAGTAACAACAGAATGTTGCAAAAATTGATTGGGTCCACTGGAATAATGCAAGAGAGAGTGGACTCACATGAATCAGCAAGAAAGGGTATTGAGATTCAGTTAGAGCAGATCTCTATGGCTCTAAACAATAGTCCCTAAGGGACGCTACCTGCAGACACACAAGTCAATCCAAAAGAACAGGGCCCGCAGCAGCTTATGGCGGTGAGTTTAAGACATGGTAGAGATCTTGATCTAGAGCAAGAAATTGCTCGCGAAAGCCGACCAATTGAAACACTTGTGCCAGTACCAATCGATATAGATGATTCGATAGGGTTAACATAGGTGAAGGTACAATATGCACCAGTTGAATCTAGCAAAGAAAAGGAGATTGCGAAGGAAACTGAGTTAGTGAAAGAGAAGGCAGTCAAAACAGATCTCGAGCAGGTTCAAACTCAAACCACAGGAAAGAAGCGGCCTCCAACACCCTTTCCCCAGAGATTGGCCAAATATCAGAAATATGAGCAGTATAAGAAATTCATGAATATGTTGAAGCAAATCTAGGTGAACATACCATTGATTAATGCCTTGAAGGAAATACCTGGTTATGCTAAAATGATGAAGGACGTGATGTCTCGTAAGTTTGACTTTCAAGACTTGGCCACGGTTACACTGACTCAGACATGTAGTGTTGTTATGATGAGACCCATAGATGAGAAGCTGTCCGACCCAAGGAATTTCACAATTCCATGCACAATAGGCAACTAGGCTTTTGCTAAGGCCTTTGTGATTTGGGGGCGAGCATAAATATGATGCCCTTGGCTATTTATAAAAGGTTAGGAATTGGAAGAGCAAGACTCACATCCTTATTACTACAGCTAGCTGACCGAACGGTGAAGAGGCCCTCAGGTATACTTGATGATGTGCTGGTGCAAGTTGGAAAGTTCGTGTTTCCAGCATATTTTGTCATTCTGGACTGCCGGGTTGACGAGGAGATTCCCATAATTTTGGGGAGGCCATTATTGGCCACTAGGAGAGCTCTAATTGATTGTGAAATTGGTGAGCTAAAGATGACACTGAACGATGAAGAGATAACGTTCAATGTGTAGAAATCTATGCGGCGATCCAATGAGTTTGCTAATTGGTCTCTCATAGAGGTTGTGGATGTGATTTTGGAGAAGGAAGATGAGACTCTGAACGCAAAAGACCCTCTAGAAACATGCCTCATGAACTTAAAAGAATTGGATTGTGAGGACTTCGCACAATGGGTTTTGTCCCTTGAAGGGAGAGGGTACTGAAAAAGAGAGCTCGAATTCGAGCCCTTACACTTAGAAGAAAGAAAAACACCTCCAGCTAAGCTATCAATTAAAGAGCCACTACAGTTGGAGCTAAAACCGTTACCGTCTCACCTCATGTATGCCTTCTTGGGACCTAAAGCCACTTTACCTATTATTATCTCATCCAGTTTGGTAAATGTGCAGGCAGAACAACTTTTGCAGGTGTTAATGGATTGCAAGACTGCAACTGGCTGCACCATTGCAGATATTAAGGGGATCAACCCGGCATTTTGTATGCATAAGATTCTACTGGAAGATAGTCACAAACCTTCCAGAGAACATCAAAGAAGGCTGAACCCTAACATGAAACATGAAAGAAGGGTGAAGAAATAAGTGATTAAGTGGTTAGATGCGGAATCATCTTCCCCACCTCTGACAGTAACTGGGTCAGCCCAGTTCAGTGTGTGCCAAAGAAGGGTGGAATGACTGTAGTGCAAAATGAGAAAAATGACCTTATCTTGACTCGTACAGTCAGAGGTTGGGGAATTTGCATGGATTATAGTTAACTGAACACGGCCACCCGGAAAGACCATTTTCCCTTGCCATTCATTGACCAAATGTTGGATAGATTGGCAGGGAGGTCTCACTTCTTCTTTTCCGATGGATATTCGGGGTACAATAAGATTTCAATAGCCCTTGAGGATAGAGAGAAAAAATCATTTACTTATCTATATGGCATCTTTTCCTTTCGGAGAATGTCGTTTGGCCTATGCCACCGGCCACCTTTTAGTGGTGTATGTTAGCCATTTTCACTGATATGGTTAAAGATATTATGGAAGCCTTTATGGATGATTTCTCAGTGGTGGAGGATTCATTCGAAGACTGTCTTCACAATTCAAGAAGAGTGTTGAAAAGGTATATGGAAATAAATTTAGTGCTGAACAGGGAGAAGTGCCATTTTATGGTACATGAAGGTATATTGTTGGGGCATCGAGTGTCCAGTAAGGGTATTGAGGTTGATCATACTAAGGTTGACGTGATTGAGAAATTTCCACCGCCCACTTCGGTCAAGGCAGTAAGAAGTTTCCTTGGGCATGCCGGTTTCTACAGGTGATTTATAAAGGATTTCTCTAAAATTGCTAACTCCTTATGTAAACTCCTTGAAAAGGATCACTCCTTTGTGTTTTCTGATGACTGCAGGTTAGCATTTGAGGAGCTGAAGAAGAGACTGGTGACTGCACCAATCATCATTGTACCCAACTGGGAGCAACCGTTTGAGCTCGTGTGTGATGCGAGTGACTATGCTATAGGAGTAGTTCTGGGGCAGCGAAAGGACAAACTGGTGCACCCAATTTACTACGCAAGCAAAACGCTAAGCAGTGCACAACTCAATTATACCGTGACTGAGAAAGAGATGTTAGCTGTGGTGTTTGCATTCGACAAATTCAGGTCTTATTTGATTGGTTCAAAAGTGATTGTTTATACTAACCATGCAATATTTAGGTACCTGATAGCAAAGAAGAAGTCAAAGCCACACTTGATCCGTTGTTGTTTTTTTCTACAAGAATTCGATTTGGAGATCCGCGATAGGAAAGGGGCAGAGAACCAGGTGACAGACCACCTTTCAAGGTTGGAGGGAGGTTAAAAGAAAGTAGAGGTAGAAGATATTACTGAGACATTCCCGGATGAACAATTACTAGCAGTGGCAATGGAGGAGGCGCCATGGTATGCAGACATTGCAAACTACCTGGCGAGCGGTATTGTCCCTATGACCTTTCCTCTATGCAAAAGAAAAAGTTCTTTCGTGAGTGTCGCATGTATTATTGAGATGAGCCTTATCTGTTCAGGATTTGTGTTGATAACATGATCCGGATATGTATCGCCGAGATAGACCAATCCTCTATTTTGCTGGCTTGCCACGCGTCACAATATGGTGGCCATTTCGGGGGAGTAAGGACAGCTACAAAAGTGCTAGAGTCGGGCTTCTACTGGCCAACATTGCTCAAAGATGAACACTTATGGGTGAAGGGTTGTGATGAATGCCAACGAACCGGGAATATTTCCCGCCGACATGAGATACTTATGAACCCAATTCAGGAGGTAGAAGTGTTGACGTATGGGGAATCAATTTCATGAGGCCTTTCATCAGCACATATGGAAACAAGTACATACTCATAGCGGTGGACTACGTGTCAAAATAGGTGGAGGCTGCAGCGCTCCCTACAAATAATGCAAAGGGGGTAATTGGTTTTCTGAGGAAGAATATATTAACCCGATTTGGCACCCCAAGGGCAATAATCAGTGACGAAGGCACTCACTTCTGTAATCGCGCCTTCGCCAAGTTGTTAGAAAATTATGGTGTACCCCACAAGGTTGTCACCCCATATCATCCCCAAACGAGTGGGCAAGTGGAAGTTTTGAACAGAGAAATAAAGATCATTTTGACAAAGACTGTGAATGCCACAAGAACAGATTGGGCGAGAAAGTTAGATGATGTACTCTGGGCTTATCGTACCGCTTTAAAACTCCGATTAGCATGTCACCGTACAAATTGGTGTTTGGGAAGGCATGTCACTTACCAGTGGAGTTAGAGCATAGAGCCTTATGGGCATTGAGGCAGTTGAATCTCGACATAAAAGAGGCAGGTACAAGTAGAGTCAGTGAGTTGCACTAGCCTGATGAGTTTCGCTACCATGCTTTTGAGAGAGCAAGACTATATAAGGAGAGAATGAAGATGATGCACGACAAGAATATTATTGAGTAGAACTTTAAACCTGGAGATATGGTATTGATGTACAACTCAAGATTGAGGTTATTTCCAGGAAAGTTGAAGTCAAGATGGTCGGGACCATTTTGTGTGGTAGACACGCATCCAACTGGAGCCGCCAAGATTACTGCGAAATATGGCTCCCCCAAGTTCAAATTTATGGACAAAGCCTAAAACATTACCAGGGCATGGTTGAGGAAGATAAAATGATCTCGACCGTGTACTTGAAATATCCTTAACAAGGGATAACCCTAGTCGTGTCGCGATACTAAATCAGGCATTTCTTGGGAGGAAACCCATGGTTTTGTTGTAATTCGTCATGTCGCGACATTAAATCAGCGGCTTCTTGGGAGGCAACAACATATATTTTGTGTTTTAGTTATTTTTCGTGTTTGGTGTTTGAACTGTGGAAGTATTGACAGGTTTATCAATGTGCAGGGATGAATTTGTGCATGCTGGAATGACTCGGGGTGAAGAAATCAATCCGAAGAGGGGCTCAAGTGGAAAAGCTAGAAAGACAAACATGTGCGACCGCGCACCAACCGCGCACAGGCCACGCATTTTTGGACCCCGCCTGTCACACATGTGTGGCCGCGTACTGACCGCACATGTGGCCGTTCATTTTTGGACCTTCACTACCACACGTGCACTGCCGCGCACAAACCGCGCACTGGGCGTCATTTTGTAGGGTAGTATGACGCTTTTCAAGAAACGACAAACCACAGATGCCTCTTCTAGCGGTCACGCAGGCTCATCCCGGGCATGGGCCTCGACCAATGCGCTTCAGTTTGATAGCACAAGGTTCGTATCTAGCTCAGCCCAAGAACGTTTTTGTCAGAAGGACCCTAAGAAACCCATACCGAACGGGGAATTGATATAGGGTCCCTCCATAATGACTGTCCCAATATGTATTGGGAATTGGTTCGGCACGGGCTCAGTATTTTCTTTGAAGAACCTGATTATGCCAATTTAATTGTTGTGCGGGAGTTCTACGCGAACTGCTCAGAACATGTGGACCATATCTGCACGGTACGATAGAAAAGTCTGGATGCATCTATCGACGCCATTAGGAGGGTTTACTGGTTGCCAGTATTTGATGGGGCAGAGGACTATTATGATACCTATAGAAGAGAACCGGCCTCTTAAAATTTGTTTTTAGAATAACCTCTGTGCCAAACAAAGACGTAGTGTGGATTACGTAGGGGTGGAAGTTTCACTCGGCTTCGCTCACCTTTGAAGGGAAGTGTTGGATTTATATCATCAATAACCGCTTGCCTCCTTCTTCAAACACCACTGAGGTGCATAGTCCCCGAGCTGCGCTGATTTGGTGCTTTATCAATGGCCATGATTGTCACGCCCCAAACCTGAAGGGACGTGGCCGGCACCCGGTACCATACTCGGCCCGAGCGTACCACTCTGTAACTGTGAACTCTAGAGGAATAACCCTCA